>JAGXJF010003867.1:0-13444 GCA_019208055.1 Stipa capillata
AAGGTGCAAAGAGCAGATGCATCTTACCGCTATCGATCCAGATGTGTGGGATGTTGTTAATACAGGTTATAAAGTGGAGAAGGCTGATGCTCCCACCATCAACGACAAGAAGAATATCCAGAATAATGCCAGAGCTGCCACTGCCATCTTCATGGGCTTGTAAGAACATGACTTTAACAGAGTCAGCACAATGGAGTCTGCTAAGGAGATTTGGGATACCCTACAGCAGATATATGAGGGCAGTGACACCTTGAAGAAGTACCACCCCGTGGAAGGGGGCACCAGTCGGCTTGATCTCGGAGCGGGAGATCTTCATGTCGTCAAGAGTTTTGACGTAGAGAATATTAAGACCACTCCCACCGTCCATGAGGATCTTGGTGAGGCGGACACCGTAAACGGTCGGGTCCACCACCAAGGGGAATCTTCCCGGGTGAAAAATGTAGTCGGGTGATCTGAGCGGCCGAAGGAGATCACGGACTAGGACCATCGCAGGTACTGGGGCACAGCCGGTTCCACTGCGTTGACCTCTCGATCTGTGATCTTCTGGCGACGCTTGGACTCGTAGCCGTTGGGTCCGCCGAAGATCATCAGACAGACGGTCTCTTTTGGGAATTCGTCACCTTCGTCCAGAGGGGGATCTTTTTTGTTCCGATTGGGGACGTGGGCTAATTCAAATTCTTCAAGAGGTTGCAATCACATGTCAGGTGGTTGGACTTGGGTCCATGAAAATGACACGGTTGACTCATCATTTCTTCGAAGGTCGCGTTGGTGCGCTGAGGACGGCGCGGCGGGGCGCGCTCGGCGGCAGCAACGAGATCTCCGCCCTTGCGCTTCCGATGCTTCTTTCTGGACGACTCGGGGTGAGCATCCCGACTGGGGGACTCGGGCGCCTTGCCCTTGCTCCTGCCCTTGTCGTCCCTGGTAGCACTGCGGACGGCCTCTTTGCCAGTGGCGAAGTTATTGGCGATATCGAAGAGCTCGCGCGTAGTCTGGGGGTTCTTGCGCGCTATCTTGTGGATGAGGTCAGTGCTTCGAACACCCTTGGAGAAGGCAGTGATGACGTCACCCTCTCAGACCTCAGGTAGAGAATTCTTCTTCTTGGAGAAACGCTGGATGTACTCTCAGAGAGTCTCATCCGCCTCTTGGGTACAACCGTGGAGGTCCCATGCATTCCCGGGCCTGTTGTAAGTGCCCTAGAAGTTGTTCACGAAGAGGGTCTCGAGGTCACTCCATGACTGGATGCAACCCGGAGGTAAGCTGGTGAGCCAGGCTCGTGTTGAGTCAGCTAAAAACAGTGGCAGATAATGGATCGCGACGTAGTCGTTGCCACCATTGGTTTTGCACGCCGTGTGATAATCAGCCAGCCAAATGTCTGGCCTGTATTTGTCGATGCCGGTGACTCGGAATCGCGACAGGAAGATGATGCTGCGGATGCGGGTGCCAAAAGCTTTCAGGCCCGCATACCCCATGCCGGAGGGGGTCGGCGAATGGCCACGGCTGGTGGCGCCGCTGTTGTCGTGGCGGTTACCACGGTCATCCCTCTCAGGACCTTGATGAGCGCTCCGTCCGGCGTCAGCGGGGTTCCGCGCATCTTGATCCGATCCGAGTCGACTATGGACCGGCCCGACTCGATGAGCATTTTTGTCCGCGTCCTGACGGGCGCGGCTCCGTGCGGCTATGGTACCCCGGGCATGACGATTGGGCCCGAGTCACTTGTGAACCGCTCCGGTCGGCTAGCGACGGTCGGGGTTTGAACAGTGGCCGCCCATGGTGGGCGGGCTTCTCGGAGGGGTAGAGCGCCGGCTCGTAGCACTTGCTGAAGAGCCCGCGCGGTGTCCTGAGGCTTCGGCCTGCTGAGGAGCTGTTTCTTCTAGCAGGATCCAGAGTCGCCGGAGTTCGTCGTGTCCCGGGGTGCCCTCGAGGATATCAATGGCGTGTGCCGCCATCGTGGCCGTGACGATGTTGTGACTAGGAAGTGGGAATATCGGGACCCCGTCCTTTTCACGCATGCGGAACTCGTTATGGACTTGGCGTCCTCGAGCCCTCATGTTGTCATTGCGCAGTTGTTCATCGCGATGACGAGCGAGCCTGGTTTGCTGCTCAATCAACTCCTCCTCCTTGGCGAGGAGACGGAGTCGAGTGGCTTCAAGCTCGGTCGGCGTTTGCTCCACGATGGGGACTGATCTGCCACCGCCGTTGTCCAGCGAATCAGGGCTGGCCATGAAGACCTCCCGGGACGGGTGGTGACTGCCCGAGCTCTCGTACTCGTCTGAGTCATACTCGAGGACAGGGAGGAGAGAGTCGATGGTGCCCACCAGTTGGGATCTCTGTTCGACGGGCGTGGATCCGTACGTGGACAGCAGACCCGATTTCGGCGTAACCTCGTCCCTGGGGAGAAGGGCCGAAGGCGCGGATTCAGGGGTGAGTCCGTGCCGAGAAGCTGATGGAGCCTCTGCTGATCGACGTGCTGCTGAGTAGCAGAGGTGAAGTTTACCGACCTTGTCGGCGATGAAGTTCAACTTTCCGAATTGGAAAAGCTGTCCAGGGTCTGGAGTAGCGTCCATGGAAGCGAATCTCATGACACTTCCCAGAACGAAAATGTCGTTGTTGCTGATGAAACCCATCCGGATTCGTGTAGATGAATCTATGTGCACCTCCCCTACCTGGTGCGCCAACTGTCGGAGTATTATTCCGGTAATACTGAATAGGGGCGGTGTGAGCACATCAAATCCGGATGGGTGCACACGGGAGACAGGATTTAGACAGGTTCAGTCTCTCGCGGAGAGGTAATACCCTACGTCCTGTGTTCGGTGACTAGTATAGCTTGAATCTCGAGTGCCGCAAGCCCTGGAGAATCGATCTCGAGGTTACTTGAGCTATGAAATAATGGAGATTGTCTATGACTAAAAAGCTTACCGATCGGAGGTCCCCTACCAGGCCTTATATAGGCGACCGGGATAGGGTTACCAGAGTCCGGATCGGTTAACAGATTGATTTCCTAACTAGTTACAACAGATTCCGGGTATTCCGGGCAGGTACTAGTCCATGTCTTGTACTCCACGTTGATGAGGCGCCCCCGTGTAGAAGTCGGACTCCGAGTGGTCGGCTCGGCCCACCCTATGGCCAGAGGGCCGGATTTGTCTTCCTTGATGATACCCGGGTGCCATGTCATCATCAATTATCGTCACCCATCGGCCATCGTTCCCGATGCAGTGACTCCTACTTCGCCACAGATAGCCACCAACACCTTGACCACTACAACAGTTGCACCAAGCCTACGTCGGCCTTGCCAAAAATTCCGCCAAAACATTAAGAACATTATAGCTCTAATTTCAGCGACAAGTCTTGCAGGAGAAAGTTGTAAGCCATGCATCGACAAACCCCACTGCAGCAGTTGCCTGCCCATCGAACTCACCCTTCGGGGGTCATTGTTGTCGTTATGTCGACCCACGACACTACGGCTCCAACGTCACTGTACCACAGAGAAAATAGTGCACAGAGAAACCTAACTAACACGATGGACAGTCGGCGATGCCATCACCCAACTTCGCTCGCCTCCCATCCTCGTTGAAGCACAGATTGCAACGCCAAAGAGGGCAGCCGCCCCAGCATCCACGTGAACAAGCCGTTAAACACTATTCTCCTAGCTATAGCGGGCTCCGAGACGATACCTCCAAGGAGGGAAACAACGTAAAAACATCATCATCATCCGATCTATGAAGACTCGGTTATGAGGTTTCACATCGGTGCCTCAACCTCAGGAAGAGGAGAGGAGCGCAGCGCTGCGGCGACACCTCCAAGAGCAAACAACACACGCAAGCATCGCTATCGCTGGTTCCAACCAAGGCTGGAATAGGGCTTTCCCTCGAAGTTGTCTCGGTCTCTTTCCAACCACACACAGCCGGCCATAGCTGCAGCCCCCCGCCTCTCTCTACAGGCAAGCCATACCGCGCCATCGCCAGCCATGCCTAGCCAACAACATCCAAAGCAGAATAGCCAGAATTGCGACCCCTCTTGCCATGGCCCCACACCCGCCGTCGAGCAGGGCCCGTCCCCTTGCTCACCGTTGACCGCGGCCGTAGACTCGCAGCAGCGCCACCATGCTCGCCGCCGCGCCACCGTCTTGTCAAACCAACCCACCAGAAGTGCGGAGCCCACGGCCAAACCGACCAGCCGGCCCGCAAGGTGAGCCGCGCCAGATCAAAAGCCGTCCCCGGAGCGCCGCGCCTTGAGCCCTCAGATCTAACACTGCCGGATCCACCATATGCCGAAAACGGCAGTCTGGCCGCCGGAGGAGAGCACTACCAGCACGCAGGGCGATGAGCACACGCTGGAGGCTACCGAGAGCCAACGCATCACCGGATCTGGTGCTCCAGCCCGCATGGTGGCCATTCCTAATACAAGGCAGCAACAAAATCGTCCATGTTTGGAGGCTGCAGGGGATCGCTAGCACCCTTGATGGTGGAGACGCCATCACGGGAAAAATGCCGCATTTGGCCCCCGGCCAGGGGCAAAGCCCGATTTGGCGCCGCGACGAAACGGGCACGCGACACGTGGCTCACCCGGGGCCTGGACCTGCGACGGGCCAAAATCGTGCCCTGGGCCCGCAACGGCCTGGTCGCAGCCCTGCAGCCCGCGACAGGGGTGGGCCGCGGCCCCCATTCGCGACGCCAGACCGCTCGCGCTCCTGGGCCGCGACGCGAACTCGGCTCGGTCGGGGGCGGAGGCGGGCGACGGCGACCACGAGGGCGGCGCTCCGGGGCGAGGCAGCGGGCAGTGCGAGCAGCCCGGCGGCGGAGGGGAGCAGCGAGCGGCGGAGGTGGGTGGGTGGGCGACAACCAGCGCGAGGAAGCGGCGGTGAGTCAGGGGTGGAAGCGGGCGGCGCTCGGGGGCGGAGGCGGGGAGCAGCGGCAGCGGCGGGCGGGTGGGCGACGGGGCTTGGGCGGCCGGCGCGAGGAGGCGGCGGTGGCTCGGGGGCGGAAGCGGGCGGCGCTCGGGTGCGGCGGAGGGGAGAACCGAGCGGAGAAGGCCGTCGCGGCCCAGCAACGCGACCAGCAGGCCGTCGCGGCCCAGGACCGCGACCAGCAGGCCGTCACGGATGGGGGCCGTGGCCCACCCCTGTCGCGGGCTGCGCGGCTGCGGCCAGGCCGTCGCGGGCCCAGGCCGCGATTTTGGCCCGTGGCGGGTGCAGGCCACGGGTGAGCCACGTGTCGGATGCCCATTTCGTCGTGGCGCCAAATCGGGCTTTGCCCCCGGCCGGGGGCCAAATCCGGCATTGGCACTCGGCCGGGGGCCAAATGTGGCGTTTTCCCCGCCGTCACGAGGAGCGACCCAGGGCCTTTTGGTCCTTCCTAGGTGGTGTCATATCAAACAAAACTAATTAATCGATTTTGAAACAAAACGAATACGAAACTAAAGGACGGAGAAGATTTAACTGTTGTAAGACCGCATGCAGTTCACTTGAAGAGGAAATAAAGAGCTTTTATGTTCCCTATTCGTGTGCACTTACATTTCCTGGTCGGTGGCACATGGATATGGGTGTCTGATCTGTGCGTCGTGTAGTAGCGTCCAGTGATGTACACACGTGACACGTCGACTGCTCGATCGATGTAGCTAGACGAGAAGAAAGATGAAATGAACGGAGAAAGAAGGTGGGTAGCTAAGCACAGGCACGTCCAAGGTTTGAATGCCTTGGACCGTTTCAGCCGCTGGGTGCCTGCCATGCATGAGCCCATGCCGACCCATCGGAGAGAGAGTGAGGGCACATGCACGCATCCAAACAACATAACTGCGCGCGTAAACCATTAACCACCGCTCTTGGCGTAAATGAACATGAAGCATGAATAACGCGTACTGGACCGTTCATTTCAGAATATCTCGCGCACATGGATGGATCGGTGCACTCTCATGCTCCGTCCATTTCAGCCAATGCTATAGAAATATTTATCCCAGATCACATATCTTAGACAGTTCAAAAAGACGTTAAAGATTAAAAATATCTGAGATGTCACTGTCTCAAAAATGATTAGACGTCTTGGTGCAAGATTAAATCGTCTGGGATAAGACCACATTCTAGACAGTTGAAAATTTAAACCGTCCGGGATAAGATCCGACTTCAACCGTTTGAAATGTATATATATCTCGGACAGTTCATAATTTAAACGATCTAGGATAGGTACACATCCTAGTCGGTTTTCTATTTTGAACCATCTGAAATGTGAAACCTTATATAAGGCGAAAAACCCACCAGATAGATCTAAGTACCCTAAATCTGTTAGGTCGTGTTGGCAGCTGGTGGGCAATTTGAGCGATTTCGATGACCCAATGTGAAATTTGGACTAATTAGTGGAGATCAACGTTGCCAAAGTGTAGTAATTCATTTTAAATACATTGCATTCCTCTCTATCCTTGCTAATTTTGAAAAGCGAGCTTGAATAGGTTAATTCCTACTTCCTATGATTCATAATATAAGTAGTTTTAGGATTTTAGAGTTTTATCTAAATATAAGTAGTTCTATAATTCCAATGCACATGTGCGTCTTGTTTTTCTAGTCTACCCTTCTTTAATTGCGATGGTTAATGGATCTTTTTCCCATCTTTGCATGTCCTGGAGTATTTAATACAGGAGAGACGAGGGTAATAGTATCTTTTGGTATATTAACTAGCTTATCCTTAATTCTTGTGCCCAAACCTAAAACTACTTATATTATGAATTAGAGGGAGTAATAATTATGGAATTAGAGCATGATGCACATGTAGACACATATATTTAGAGAGTAGAGGATTATTTAGATCAATAAAAATGTTTAGGGTTTAGAACTAGCTAGCAATTGGAAATTATATGCATATAATTTATGTTTTGGTGAAGAAGTAAAGAGTAGCTGGGCGCTTATTCTATAAATTGTACTTTACATTGTTATGTTTGCTATGGAGGGATTGATCTTAATATAATCTTGTATTGAAAACGTAGATGAATCGAAAGTGGATGCACAATGAGAGTCGTTATAGTGAGGCTTACATCAATGGCTTGTCTTCTTTTACAACAGTTGTTGAGGAGGATATGTTGAAGAAGGGAAAAGAATAAATCTATTGTCCATGTTTTGGCTGTGAGAATGATAAAATATGGCAAACTCAAAACAGATTGAGAACCACTTGATTTGAATTGGTTTCATGAAATGGTATACAATTTGGACTAAGCATGGTGAAGAGGAGGTGACAGATGAAGATAATGATAACATCGTGGAGGACCAAGTCAATGGTACGCCAGATGTAGGTAGTGATGATAGGGCTGATGATGGTAATTGTGCTGGTGTTGATTAGATGTCGATTGATGAGGATGCTTTGCCTGACCTAGATCAGATGCTACATGATGCAGAGGGTAACCATGATGACAGGCTATAATGAATTTTTGGGCTTGTTCGAGGACTTAGAGAAACCTTTATATCCGGGTTGTCATCCATACTAGAACTTCTCAGGCTGAAGGCAGGAATTGGATGGTCTAACAAGAGCTTCACCGTGCTATTATGTATTTTGGCGGACATATTTCTGAAAGGGAATAAGTTGCCCACAACCACTTATAGAGCAAACAAAGTTCTTTGTCCACAACCACCTATAGAGCAAACAAAGTTCTTTGTCCGCTGCGAATAGAAGTAGAAATGATACATGCATGTCTAGAGGATTGTATCATTTACCGTAAAGAGTATGCAAATTTATATTCGTGTCCGGTATGCAAAACATCTCGATAAAGTGTAAGAGTCAGGCAGACTGTGATGGCACCGATGTGATGAAAGGAATTCCAACAAAGATTGCTTGGTATCTGCCTGTCATTTCTCGATTGAAGCATTTGTTTGCGAACTGAAATGAGGCAAAACTAATGTGCTGGCATTCCAAGGAGCGTAAAAATAATGGAAAGCTAAGACAACCTGCTGGTGCGACCTAGTGAAGAAACAACGATAGAAAGTACCCAGGGTTTGGTACAGAGCCAGGAATATAAGGTTTGGATGAGTACCAATGAAACGAATCCCTTTAGCAACATGAGCAACCGACACAACACTTGGCTCATGAATCTTTGTAACTACAACCTTCCACCTTGGTTGTGTATGAAGCAAAAGTAAATCATGAGAACCATAATTATCCAAGGTCCGTAGCAACCTGGAAATGACCTTGATGTATACCTCGCACCACTAGTGGACGATTTGAAAATTATGTGGACAGAAGGGGTATAGCTATGGGATGCGGACAAACGTGAATACTTCACCTTATGTTGCTTGCTGTTCTTGACCGTCATTGATTATCCTGCCTTTGGTAACATGTCAGCCAGACTATAAAAGGAGCCAAAGCTTGTGTGCAATCTTTAGATGATACAACGAGTATGTGGTTGAACAACTCTTGCAAAACAGTGAATATGCGACAGCGTCACTTCCTTCGGAGGAGTCACCCGTACCGCAGGATGACGAGACAATATGACGGTTAAAACGGAACATAGTTGAAAACCAGCCCTTTGCCCTTTGCCCTAGCTCCTCCATGCCAACCACTACTGCATTCTCCTCATCCTCCCTGATGACCTGGCCTCTTCCTCTCCTCATCCTCCCGCCGCCATCACCCGCCACCACACCCGCCCCAACGACTCGGCCGCCTCGTCCCCTCATCCTCCCGCTGCCATCGCCCGCCGCCACCACCTCTCCTCATCCTCCCCGATGACCTGGTCGGCTCAACCACAACAACTTGGCTGTCCCTCATCGTCTCGATCTCCACCCCACTCTGCAACACTGCCACCAAGGAGCAAGACTAGCGGCCAGCGGCGAGCTCCCGCAACGGCCAGGGCAAGGTAGGTCCATTCCTTCTGCTTTTCTCCCCCTACATTGCCTTTGTAAACCCTAGCTTTGACATGTATATGTTAGAATCTATATGTGAGAATTCATTTGAGCTAAGAACCAACCATTTTTGTGAAAAAAGGTTGAGAAATTTTTTTGAGGGAGATAGAGTAGAGAGGAGGAGAGCAAAGAGCAAGACCCTCTGTTCTCATGAGGTAGCCACGGTGCTTCTTACATCTAGGTGGAGAAGGGAGCAAGGGGCAGAAGAGGAGGGTAGTTTATGTGTTGGATTGTAGTATCCACAGGATGTTTTTACTGCATCGATTCAAGTGATTCAAGTGCCGACTAGTGTGATCATGAAGTAGGATTTGTTTTCCTGTGAATGAAATGTTTGCTTCTAGGAGCAGGTTTGATTTGCATGAACTAAATCTCTGTAAAGTCGGAGAAATGGGCATGGGCGTGAAGACGAGTGGCTTTATTCAGTTTTCAATGTGTGCACTTTGCATTGCCTCATTCTAAGATGATTTGGAGTGGTTGAGTTTTGGTTATGTTAGCTGATATTGCCTTGCTTAGGGGAAATTCTTAGCTTCGTTATTAGGATTGTTTTGTTGCAATTTTACTTGAGTTGCTTGATCTGCAGCTACGAGCACATAACATGGGTTATCTTGATAATAAGGTCACAAGTTATGTGTTTCATTACTTCCACATAAAATGTTTGAAGAGGCTCAGAAAATGATTTTTTACTAGAACCATTTTATTATATCGGTGGTTGATATACTAGTCATTATTAAAATAAAGAGTACAATAACCATTTGCTTTTATTTTTTAACCCTCAAAATGCTCGTCATTTGATGAATTTAGATATTTATATGCTCGCCGATTATAATTTTGTGAGAGTTTTTAATCATTTAAATAGTAATTATGTCATTATGTTACTACTAATTTGTCGTTAAACAAAATAGTAAAGATGTCGTCTCAACATTCATTGCCACCGAGCTCGCCCGATGAACTAGGGTTGCCACGAGCGTCCAACTCTTCGGCGGCCACGAAGACCAATCGTGGTAGAAAACTCACTAAGAAGCCCTCTGGCCACTATCCAGTCATAGGCGTAGCTCATGACTCTGGGCTCCAGCATCTCCTACTAGAACCGCTCAGAAGTTCAAGATGATATACGAGTAGTAGTAAGGGAACGGGTGAAGATCATCATAGAGGACTGGAGGCTCTTTACCTTGGAGCAGCGCCACCTCATTGCAGATGAAATAATGGAATCATTGAGATGCTTGCTGAATAAAAGATGGGTATGGAACGAGCCACATTGTTGACAGCTTGCAAGGCTTGGAGGGACTTCAAGTACACCCTCATCAAAAAAAATTGAAGGAGGAAAAGGAGTACTTCGAGAAGTACCCATGCGTGAAAGAAGCTGACTAGGAGCTATTTGTGGTGATGAAAACAACACTAGAATTCCAAAGTGAAGGACACAAGGAGCTAGTGGCAAAGTACTTACATCCACATAGACTTGGCACGCATGGGTACATGGGTAAAAGGAAAATATGGGAACAAGAGGACACTCGGGCGAAGAAGTACCTTTTTTCAAAATCCAGACTCTCCGTGCCCAAGACTAGTCTAGAGGAAGGTCAGCTACTAGCTCAAGAGGGGAGGTCACTTACCTAACCCTGTAGCCAGGAAGTCTACCAACGATTGGTAAGCTAATGACCACTTGGTTTTGCAAATTGTCCATAACTTAATATTTCCTAAAATAACCTCTTAGGCTTTTGCATGAATCATTGAGTGAGCAATCTTCCGAATGCCCATTCATCTTTGACAGGATGAACAATATACTCAGCATAGGAATCGGGACCAAGGAGCACCCAGATGTACCTACGGTCATGAAGTCGTTGCAACGTGGGACAAAGCATTCTCACAGGCTATCGTTGTCTTATCTAAGGAAGAGCGGAAGAGAGCTAAAAAGGTGGTGAAGGTTGAGTAGATTAAAGTGGATTTATGTTAGGAGTTTGAGCAAATGCTTGATACATGGGTTAATTCCACCCTTGATGCTCGCATGCAGCAAGGACACCCTAGCCTCTTTGGCTGACGGAGTAGCTGCACGTCTACAGGCCTTGATGATCTAGATGATATCGACATTAGATGTCCGGTGGATGATATCCAAGGTCTCACCAATTGCTCTCTTCATGTGAAGTGCATGGGTGTCTCTATAGAGACTGCTTGTGGGATGGTGTTTCCACCTGTTGAAAGGGAATTGTTGCACAGTGTCTTGATAACTTGAGGTTTTCGCCAGTGCAGCTTGGACCTCATTCACTGCTCATTCAAACAAATATTGCTGCCACATCCCGATGAAGAGTTTCATATTTTAACCCAAACCATTGGGCCATTCATCTAGTGGCTAAAGAGGGACATAGTGTTGCAAGAGGCACCACCCATAATTGCATCTTCGCAGATTTCTCATATCTCTCAGCTCCCTGTTCCAATAGAGCTAGATTCAACTGCTTTTGTCGGGCAAGAATCTCAAGAGAATCTAAGCTACCATGCTCAGATCAAACTAGCTACACTGGCAGTGCCCGAGCCACAAAGAACTCGAAGATTGCTAAGGAAAAAGGAAATAGATCGACTACGAAATCACCCTTTCATGGAGCTAGTCATGCAATTCATTCTTGGAGAATCAATGTTATCACCTAAAGAACCAAACAAAGTAGGACTTATTTGCTGGAGTTTTCACAAAATATACATGGAGGACTCGAACAAACTGACTGGACAACGAGAAATTGGCATAACCACTTGGTTCAAACCACACCATTTTCACCACGCGGCGGGTGATGTGGTCATGGACTATGCAAACATCTTCCTCCTCTACAAAGTAAGGGAGTTGGACGCCGCATTGATGAGTATCTGGACACTGTAAGTCTTTACATAGAAATTTCTACATTCCCTTACACTTTTCTAAATTAACGCATATGGCAATTGTCTCCTCTGTTTTGTACACCTAATCACATGATCGCTCTAGCTAGAGCAAAGGAGATAACTGGTGGGTTTCCTCGACCCACACTTAGTCTCCGACCAAAGCATGGATGCCAATGAAAAATTTATCAAAAGATACGTGACAGACTCATTGTGGAGTTAACAGGACAAGGAGTTCATACTCCTTGCCTTCAATAGGAAATAAGTGATTGATGCTCATACTCTATCCTTATATAGTTTATACACAATATCAGTTATATATAACCATGCAACAAATTTCTTGTAGATTTCACTGGGTCTTGATTGTGATAATACTCGAATGGAATAAGGTTATGTACCTTGATTCCTACAAGCCTCCGAACCAAAACTTCACGCGTTTCACCCAGTTAATCAACAGATCATTAATTAACACATTTGCCTCCTTATGTTATTATTTTTATTCATTTATTTCCTAAATTTTTTGAAACATGTAGGGCGTTTGCCACTACATGTCCCGTGTGGGAGATCCAATTTAGCATCTCACCTAAAATTGAAACACGATTTCAATTTCAAGGTCTTTCCTAAATATAAAATAATACTTTGTACCTTAATTTCAATTAACAATAATCTCCTCTCGAACTAAGACACTTTCTCTTTGCAGTGCCGCTAGCAACAAAAGAAATCAACATTTGTGGGTACTACATCTGCCATCACATGTGGCGGCTCATGGCGTTTTTGTCCCTCTTACCACTACTTCTTCAGATATTCATATCTTACATATATCCATGAATTTAATCTTACTTCATATAGGTTGATATTGATATTAGAACAATGATCATGACCAAGGCCGAGCTCATGGAGATTAGGGGGAGTTTGTTCATCTTATTCTTCATTGACCACGTGATCAACATCAAGGACGAGTACCATTGACCCTAGTTGGCTGTAAATGTTAACTGAAATGAGGATACTTAGTTATGTGGATATGGCGATACTTAGAAGTTTATTTGTTCTTCATGTACTTAGTTATGTGGATATTGATGGAGATGTTAATGTGTTCTTTTGATGCATATTTTTATTCGTATCACAAATCTGTTCATTTGCTATGTATGTGACCGTACACATGTGAATATGAAATATGTGAAATTTCTTGTTCCAGGGCCGAAATAAAAATAAAACAAACTTTGCTATCATAATTGCTTTCCCAGACTGTTCAGACAGAAGAAATCATCTGAGATATCTATTATGACAGTAACCTCAAGAACTATCCCGAACCGTTCAAATATGAAGAACCATCTGAGATGCAGATGTAACCCAGATGGTTCGGTAACATCATATCCTAGACGGTTTCAAGATGAGCATCATCTGAGATATGATGTAATCTGAGACGGATTAAGAACCATTTAAAATAAGAACCGATTATCTACGATGTATATTTTCGTCTTAAACGATGATTTTGAAACAACCTATTTCTTGTAATGAGAATATATCATGCATGCACAAGGATTTAAAGTATGTGCAATAGCGTGATATCCTCGTGCCATGCTTCCTTGATACGGAGAAGAGATCATAGCCAGATAGCTAGCTCTGGCGTGAGACCCAATGATACAAGACACATCGTCATTATTCATTAACTACATAAGGTGACTGCTATCTCTACCATCGTGTTACACTACTACAGAA
>JAGXJF010003868.1:0-157616 GCA_019208055.1 Stipa capillata
TTACAGGTTCCATGAAGAAGGGTTATCCAGAGAAGGATGGCCACCAAAAAGGGTACAAGGTGGTTTCAAGGACAAAGAGATGGCTGTGCTAGGGAGCTGTGCCACAGCTGAGAAGAAGCCGGTGCTGTGCAGGGAGCTGCAAGCAGGGTGATGGTGGCTTGATGCGTCAAGGGCCGTGACTTCAGTTGGTGGCAGGTGAAGCCTAGATTTGCTAGTTTCTTTGAGTCCATAGGAACCACCCGTACTATTAAGAGGGATGAAACAGTAGCAGTTGTCTAAGGGAACCTTGCTCATTGCTCAGAGTGTTGGTCAAAGGGATTGGTGCTTAATTTGAGGCCAATTGCCCTGTGTCAATAGCTTTGCAACAAAAGTATGTAGCTGTGTGAAAACCCTAGAGCCTTAGACACCTGTGTGACACAGCTGTGTCACAGGTGGTCTTCCGCTCTATGACTCAGGTACATCTCTGTACCAGGGGAGAGCTTGTAAATGCTAAGGTACCTGCACTGCGATAGGCGGTCTGCTGAGTCAGGAGTCTGTCGGAGGTTCTCTCCTTATAGGTACTAGAGTTTGAAGTATGCTGAGGGCATGTCATGTGCCAGGACCGGGCTGAGTAGTGCTGCTATTAACTAAGGGTTCACCTGTGTGCGCCGCCGGTGACACAGGTATCGGTCTGCCTGAGCCGGGTACAGTTGGGCGTAGGGTGTAGCTGTGTCACCGGTGGTTGACACCGGTGGCTCACTTAATCCTACGTGGCAACAGGGTAACGGTCAGGTGCCTGTGGACCCTATATATAGGGGACCAGGGGAGGACTCTGTCCTTAACCTTGCTAAAATCAGTGATTCGCATACGACCGTTGCAAAGCCTCCAACCACTCCACAAGAGCCGAGAGCCTAAGGGTTAGTTCGAGTGGGTTTGTGAGCTAGAGCACGAGCAAAGGTTCCTCCAAGAGATTGCTGCTGGATCATCTGTTACTCTTGGAGTTTGTCTGCTCCTAGACGGGTGTAGGAGTTGCTGGTATCACCCGAGCTTGTGTGGGTTGAACTAGTAGTTTGTGAAGGTGTTCTGAGGTCTACTTGCTGCAAGGCAAAAGGATCTCCACAAGCAAGAAGGAAGAGTCCTGAAAGATCAGGTACTCGGAGAAGAAGCACGATTCAGTGCTGGCCAGCTCTTAGGAGTGGTCTCTCCAACGGAGACGTACCTTCTCTGCAAAGAGTTGGGAACTTCGGTGAAAACCTCTGAGTCTCCTTTACTTCCTGTATTGCATGCTTATCTGTTTACTCTTGCTTGCTTGTGTCTCTTAGACTTGTTCTGCTGTGCTTACCTTTTCACCTGTGCTAGTTTATCTTTATACCTGTGTGTGATCATCTGTCACTCAGCTGTTTCATTCACTTGTATTCACCTGTTCTAGCACCTGTGTCACAGTTAGTCTAAGTAGAGCACCTGTGTCAGGTTATCTCTTCACCTGTGCCTGTCACCTGTGTGACAGCTGTGTGTTATTTTACACATAGTTTCTACCTGTCTCACTCACCTGTGTCACAGCTGTCCACTATTAACTTGTGAGGTTAATCTGACAACTCAAACAGAAGACTAAAAAGGGAATTTTTTATAAGCCAACTATTCACCCCCCCTCTAGTCGGCATCTTGGTCCTTTCAGTGGGTCCGTTTGGGGGTTCCCGGACGGTCGGGTTGGACGGTTTGGCCGGATGCATCGGGACAACAATAGGAGATCCGAACCTTCTTCCGGCCAGACCATTTGTTGGGTCCGGGACTGTCGGGTTGCACGGTTTGGTCGGATGGTTCGGGACAACTTTGGAGGGTCCGGGATGGTTGGATTGCACGATTTGGCCGGATGGTTCGGGATAACTAGATGAGATCTGGACCTTCTTCCGGAAGACCGTGTGGAGGGTCCAGGACGGTCGGGTTCGACGGTTCGTGCGGATGGTTCGGGACAAATTTGGAGGGTCCGGGAGGGTCGGGTTCGATGGTTTGGTCGGTTTGGTCGGATGCATCGGGACAACAATAGGAGATCCGGACCTTCTTCCGGCCGGACCGTTTGTCGGGTCCGGGACAGTCGGGTTGCACGGTTTGGTCGAATGGTTCGGGACAACTTTGGAGGGTCCGGGACAGTCGGATTCCACGATTTGGCCGGATGGTTCGGGACAACTAGAGGATATTCGGACCTTCCTCCGGACGACTGTTTGGAGGGTCCGGGACAGTCGGGTTCGACCGTTTGTTCGGATGGTTCGGGACAAATTTGGAGGGTCCGGGAGGGTCGGGTTCGATGGTTTGGTCGGATGGTTCGTGACAACTGTGGAGGGTCCGAGAGGGTTGGGTTCGACGGTTTGGTCAGATCGTTCGGGGCAACTAGAGGAGATCCAGGCCTTTTTGCGGACGGAGCGTTTGGAGGGCTCGTGACGGTCGGGTCGGACAGTTTGGTCAGATTGTTCGATACAACTTTGGAGGATCTGGGATGGTCGGTTTCGATGGTCTGGTTGGATGGTTCGGGACAACTTTGGAGGGTCCGGGACGGTCCAGTTCCGCGGTTTGGTCGGATGCAGCGGGACAACAAGAGGAGATCCGGACCTTCTTTCGGACGGACTGTTTGGAGGGTCTAGGACGGTCGGGTTGGACGATTTGGTCAGATGCTTCGGGACAACAAGAGGAGATCCGGACCTTCTTCCGGATGTACCGTTTAGTGGATCCGGGACGGTCGGATTGGACGGTTTGGTCAGATGGTTCGGGACAACTTTGGAGGCTTCGGGGCGGTCGGGTTCCATGCATTGGTCGGCTGGTCCGGGACAACTAAAGGAGATCCGGACCTTCCTCCGGACGGACCGTTTGGAGGGTTCGGGACCGTCAGGTTGGACGGTGGTTCGGGACAGCCAGAGGAGATCCAGACCTTCTTCCGGATGACTGTTTGGAGGGTCCGGGACTGTCAGGTTGTCCACTTTGGTCGGATGGTTCGGGACAAGTTGGGAAGGTTCGTTTCGACCATTCGGGCGAATGCATCGGGACAACAAAAGGATATCCGGACCTTCTTCCAGCCGGACCGTTTGGAGGGTCCGGGACGGTCGGGTTGAATGATTTGGTCCGATGGTTCGGGACAACTTTGGAGATCCGGACGTTCTTCCGGACGGACCGGTTGGAGTGTCCAGGCCGGTCAGGTTGGACAGTTTGGTCGGAAGGTTCGGGACAACTTTGGAGGGTCGGTTTGGAGCGTCTAGGATGGTCGGGTTGGACGGTTTGGTCGGATGGTTCGGGACAACCAGAGGAGATCCAGACCTTCTTCTGGATGACCGTTTGGAGGGTCTGGGACGGTCAGTTTTGACGGTTTGGTCGGATGGTTTGGGACAACCTTGGTGGGTTCGTTTGGGGGTTCCGGGACGGTTGGGTTGGACGGTTTTGGTCGGGTGCATCGGGACAACAATAAGAGATCCGGACCTTCTTCCGGCCGGATCGTTTGGAGGTTCTGGGACAGTCGGGTTGGACGGTTTGGTTGGATATTTGGAGACAACTTTGGAATGTCAGGGACGGTCGATTTCGACGATTTGGTCGGATGGTTCGGGATAACAAGAGGAGGTCCTGACCATCTTTCGGACTGACCGTTTAGAGGGTCCGGGATGGTCGGGTTGGACGGTTTGGTCGGATTGTTCGATACAACTTTGGAGGGTCTGGGACGGTCGGGTTCGATGGTATGGTCGGATGGTTCGGGACAACTTTGGCGGGTCCGTTTGGAGGGTCCGGGACGGTCGGGTTGGACGGTTTGGTCAGATGCTTCGGGACAAGAAGAGGAGATTCGGACCTTCTTCCAGAAGGACCGTTTGGACGGTTCGGGACTGTCACGGACCCGGAATTGCATAGGGTTAGGGGAACGCGAAGTCGCCAAGGACCGAAGGACTCGTCCGCCCGGTGGCACGGTACCTGCGCCGTACGCACCAAGGTAGAACGATCCGACACCCGCCAGGTGCGAGCTGGCCGGAAGCGACCAATCTTCCCAAAACCCCATACGATTCCATAATCCGGTGAAAAGTCAGAGTCGTTCCCGAATCCTACCACGACAAGCAAGGTCGGAGGAGCCTGGCAATTCCACCCACACCCTAACCTAGCTCGGAAGCTAGTGGGTCGCTCGAAAGCCCGGTAGAACGCCCACACCCTGCCTGGCCGGCACAGCATCTCAGCCAGCGGGTCACTCAACCAACTCCTGCTCGACTTAGTAGAAACTGGTACGGCCTTGATCTTTCACGGCATACCCATACACTTCATATCATTCACGCATTGTGCAGGGGCAGCCCGGATTAACAACTTGGATATCGTCACAAAGCTCTACATTACGATATTAATAATAACAGTCCATGAAGGGACTTCATATTACATCAGACGGTTAACACCGGAAACATATCCGAGTATGGAGAAAATTAACAACAGCGGAAGCAAAATAATAGTCCCACAGCGACATAGTGATCGCTGAACAAACACTAACTATCCCATACATCGAACACAACCGAGGAAACCAGACACGTCAAATATCGTCGAAAAATTCTTCGACCACCGGCTCACCTGCAAGCTCCAGGGGTAACCTGGGTGAGTACGAATGTACTCGCAAGACTTATCCGTGCTTGATTAAATGTCCTACTCATACTAGTGCAACAATAATTAAACATGAATGCTCCTCAGAGTAACAATATACTTAATTATGAAAACAAAGCATAATTAACATGGAGGGAGGACAACTAATCAATATACTACTCAGGCAACCAACCAATCAACATCAATTACTAACACATTTACTTGCATCATTTTCAATCACTTAGGGTTCAGCCCCTAGATTAATCCCAATCTCAATCATCAACACCTAGTTCATTCAATCTCTCGGACCGTTCCGACGATACAACCACTAGCGATATTCGAGAGCATTATCCCTTGGAGGTTGCAAAGCTCCAAGCGGCCTTTACCATCTGACATACCCTAGCGTTGATCTCGGCAACGTCCACGTGGTGACAAGGGAAGTAGCCACGCTGGAGTTACCTCAAGGTTGGTATCGCGACAATACACCCATTCACCTAGTCGCACCAGGCTCCTCCAGTGATACCAACTTTATCCAGCTGACCCTTTTTCCTTCGGCTCTCACATCTTACCTTAGGTTCCAATATTTAGCTCATCAATTAATTCCAACCATCACTAGGCACACAATACAACACATCCTAACATGCTAGTTTAATCGAAATTAACGACAACTACGAATGATGATGGAAACATCAACACATGGATAGAATAAGCAAGTACTGAACACATAATAGGGATGCAACAAGCTCTGCTTGCCTTGATCGGTTTGTTCCTGGTCTTGCACGGAGTCGTAAGCCGAGTGGTCGTCCTCTTCAAGCTTTTTTGTAGTTAATTGGAAGAACCGGAAAGGAAACGATAAAAGAACCATAAGATTCCACATGTATGCATGCTTAGTAGTAATAGATATGCATGTCAATTTATGCGAGTGTGCGAGGAGGGCTAAGAACTATTAACCTAAATGGATAGCCAAGGTTTGTATATGTGAGTGTTTAGGTAAATATGTAGGGATTCAACCTAACGCTACTGAAATCATTCGATTTGGAGTTACGAGCAGTGAGTCATGAATCGTCGAGTTAGGGTTTAACGGGGTACGACGATAACAGGGGCTAACCACTCGTAACCTATCACGCATGTGTCCCTACTGGAAGTTTAGTGTCTCCATGTCGTAGGAAATCTCGCAATTTGAATTTAAAACAGGTCAAACCATTTCCAAATAATACCAAAATTTTACAGTGGGCTCTATATTCCATTTTATAGGTTGTGTAAAAATTCAGATTTTTTCTGAGCTGGATTGGATGCTCAAATAATTTTTGTCAAATGGTTCTGTGCAGGCCGGAGGTTCGGTCCGGAACCTCCGGGATGCACCTCTGGGCTGATTCCGGGTGGATTCCGGGAGGATTCCGGACGACTTTCCGGGGTTGTCCAGAGGAGTTTGGGTAATGTTTTTGTGCAAGCCGGAGGTTCGGTCCGGAACCTCCGGGATGAACCTCTGGGATGTCCGGATTCCGGGCTATTTCCGGGTCATTCTCCGGGTGGGCCGCATCCGGCCAGCCCATCTGTCAGGTACCGCCCTCCACGTCGCCACCGTCGGTTGGTGCCAGTGGGCGGCGGCTTCCACCGCGGCGAGCCCCTTTCGGCCACCCTATTTAAGCCATCCGGCCCCGCCCCTCCTCTCCTTCCTTCCCCACAAACCCTAGCCCCTCCTCATCACCCTTCCCCTGCTGCTGCTGCCCTGCTGGCGCTTAATCTGAAAACTAGGTCAGTGAGCTTAATCTGAAAACTGCTACCAAACCGTGCCAAATTCCAAGTTGGTCCATTGGAAGAAGTTGTGGGATTCATCCTAAGCTTTCCAATGCCACCATGTTTGCTCCAATCAGAGTTATACTCCAAAAGTTACGACCAAAATACTGCTGCAGCTATGCTTGTTCTCCTAGGGTTGAGACCTGTCGAGATTCATTCTAATTCTGGGATTAAACATTTGGGAATCTGGTGTCGGCCCCAAAAGATAAAAGATAGGTTTTGTCGATAGCTTTCCAACGCCGCTGAGTTTGCTCACATTAGATTTGTGGATCAAAAGTTATGGGCAAAATACTGCTACTGGTATGTTGATTCTCGAGGGCTGAGAGTTACCGGGCGTACTTGAGTGGTCTTAACGATGAAATCGAATTCTGAGGCGAATAACAACGTTGTTGGAAATTTAATTCAGATGTCCATAGGGAATTCATTTGCTTAATCTGGATTTTCGGATTAAAGTTAACTAAATAACAGTGAGAGATTGATTTTGATGATTGGATGAATGAGCAGATGTAGTATTTGAAAATCTGGTGTTAAACGGTGCAGAATTTCGAGTTTTCCCAAAAAGATAAGATTTATATTATGTTCATAGGTTTCCAACGGTATATCATATGCGTGTTTACAATTAAGGGTGTGAAAGTTATGGTCTAAACAAGATTCCTGTCCGGCAGTTTTTAACCGGCATGGATTTCTGTTTATTAGTTTTGGGGCAAGATGGAGATAGAATTAATCTTATAGGAAAGAGGTTGCATGCATGTTATAGTAGCTTAGGATTCAGATCCATGTTGTTAACTATGGCATTCTAATTACTTACCCATACATGTCATCCCTATGAAACATATTAAACACTAAACTCCATCTTAGGGATAGTACACCTTGTTTTAATCTTTAAGGACAGAATTCATACCTTAGAATGCCATATATCTCTTAGGCATGCCACTACAATGATCTAAAATGTGCATCATATTCTAGTTGATTGAACCCTCATATCTAAATTAAAAAGTTATTCTTGTCTCCTTAGTCACATAATCAAAACCATGCATGCATTGTTAAGACGATAACCCAAGTTCTACTAATCAAAATTGGTTAATTCTTGTTGCGTTAGTTTCCTAACATCCAGAGGATAACTTAGTAATGCATAAGCACATTTTTATCATCAATGCATCATGCCCCTCTTTTTGTTATTCATTGTTCTTCCCTTCGCTTTTTCCAGTTCGGGTGTTTTGGCATTCTACCGATTGCTCCGGCACTTCGATGAACTCTACTTCAAGGCAAGCTCCATTGCTTGTTGATTAATCAATACATTGCGTGTTAATATTTGTTTGGCTTAATTAATTAACTTGACTTGGTGCTTGTGTGAATGTTTGCTTAATCTGTGCTTGATGCCGCACTAGTATGTGTAAGTTTGGGGTTATGCAGCAACTACGGCTGAGAATGAACTTGTTGCCCTAATCACCTAAACTTGCTTAAGTGAGATGTGAGAGCCGAGAGTTTTGCACGATGAATACGATTGGTATTAATCGAAGTGTGAGAATGCGACCCGGTGTTCAGAAGTGTGTTGTCGCTATATCAATCTGAGGTAACTTCATCGTGCATCTCCCTTATCACCGCATGGACGTTACCGGAATCGAGGCTGGGGTATGATTGAGGTAAGTCTCGCTATCACTTGGAGCTTTGTAACCTCCAAGGGAAATGCACTCGTCATATCCAGGGTGATCGCATTGCCGGTAACGATCCGAGAGATTGATTTAAATTGTTATTGTGATGGACTTGTGATTAAATTTGGGGTGTGGGCTGCCCCCGAATGAATTGGAAATGATTATATTCATATTGCTATGTGCATACCTTGATTGATGTGAAATCTGGTTCGAAGGTTAAATTCTAGGTAATTCGTTATGTATGTGTGGTTGTTATCTCTATGTTATTACTACAAGCTGAAATTTAATTGTGTAGCTTATGTTCATCCTATCTTTGGTATGCAACTTAAACTGGACATAAATTGTGAACTTTCACCACTTATCCGACAGGATTAATACCATGTTTTAATTAGTTGATAAGCAATGTCTTGCGAGTACGGTGGTTGTACTCAACTAGGTTTATCCTAGGCAGGTTCATGGAGCATTTTGGAGTTGACGTTCGCTGCTTCGGTTTACCACTTTCGGCTTCGACTCCCTTGGGATTGTTGTGGGCTGTTTTGAGGTGGTTTCCCCACCATCTCAGGTGTTTTATTTTGTGTTTCCGCTGCTGCTTTTAATGTTGTTTATGTAACTGACTTCCAAGTCGCCTTGTATGAAGAAAAGTACTTATCCCAGGTTTGGGAAATGTTTATTATTTCATAACTCTTCTGTAGTAGAGTTTTGTTGTGATATCGAGTTGTTATTAGGGCTGCCCATATGCAATGCGTGTATGATATGAAGTATATGGGTATGCCGTGAAGGGTTAAAGCTGTTCTCCTTTTTACTACGTCGAGCAGGTATCGGTTGAGTGACCCGCTGGCTGAGATGCTGTGCCAACCAGGCAGGGTGTGGGTGTATTCTACTGGGCTCTCGAGCAACCCACTAGCCCCTGAGCTAGGTTAGGGTGTGGGTAGTATCACCGGGCTCCTCCGACCATGCTTTGCATAGTGGAATTGGGAACGACTCTAAACCTTCACCAGATCCGGGAATCGTATGTGGTTCTGGGAAGTTTAGTCGCTTCCGGCCGGCTTGACCAATGGTGAAGGCATACGATGTTCGGTATGCGTATGGTGCGTTGGTCAGGTGTCGGATCACTCCGCCCCGGTGAGTACGGCGTAGGTACCGTGCCCCCAGGTCGACTGGTCCCTCGGTCCTTGGCGATTATTCGTTCCCCTAATCATATGTAATTCTCGGGTCCGTGACAGCTTGGTATCAGAGCCGAGCTAACTGTAGGTAAACCTTGCAGGTGGTCGTTAGTTAAGGATCTGATGTTGTCAAAATTATTTATAAAACTAAAAATGAGTTTCAACAAGAATAAGTACGGTTCATTTTACTTCTTATCCCCTTCAATCTTAGATTTGAATTTTCTTCTTCCCTAATTCATTTGGTTGCAAAAATGTTTATACATCTCATCCCATCTTGCTTTCCTATGCAAGATGTCTCTCAGATGTTTTGACCCTTGCTATTTGTGCCTTCATAGCGAGTGGTATAGCTTAGTGTTTCTCTTTTGCATTCCCATCCCTCAATTCTTGCCAAGTACCCTAATTTCGGTCATCATCTATTCTTCAACATGTCAGACTCCATGTTTATCGATGATAACCAGCTTTGCAGCTAAGGTCTATCTCTGGGCTGCATGGTTGTTGTGTGCACCCATGTCTTCCTAAGGCAGCTTTGCCCTTATACTTATGCTATTAGTTCCCATTTCCATCTCACTTCTGGAATCGGTATCCACTCGCTTTTCCCCTACTTTACCATAAGATCTTATCCCCATCATAATGATGATCAAGGGAAACCCTACTTTGCTAACTAATTGTCTGACTAACCAACATTCCATATTCCTTGGAGGACACCTATATACCCGTCCTCTCTTTGTTTCCCACTGTACCGCTTGAGTCAGCCTATAGGGCCCCTTTTCTCCGTATTTTGGTGAAATATTCCCGCTAAATCAGTCCTTGAAGTCCGTACCTCCAGGTGTAGAATTCCTCTTTGCATTTTGCCCTCTTGATGGACTCTCGCACAATTAAGGTGCGTGCTGTCCAGAAATTTCAGCAAGACCAAACTTGTTTCTCGGCAACATGACCTAAGTTCTTCCTTCTAAAAGTTGGCTAAGAGATTAAACCTTTCCATATGAACATTATGGCTGCCCATTATTCTTGCATATTGTGCTGAAATATCTCACTCGAAGGTGTTGACAATTTCGGTAGTATGCAAGGATATCGCGTGCTATTCATATGGAAGATGTTGATTCCTAGCTCTTGCATAATTTGTAAACTTGTATTGCTGCTGCCTATACAGGTCTAACGTCATTGCACAAGTCACTTCTAGCTTATCTTATCACAATTCATGCCCACCGTGACTATCTGTCAAAGAATGATTTCCATCTCAAAGCTTCGTATAAGTGCAATAGAGAGGCCACAAATTTAACCAACAACTCCCAATGTGTTGATCCTGATCCATCTAGCTCCATCTCAATTGAGAGATTTTAGAAAGCCCCAAAACCTTGTTGGTATACTTTCCATTAACTCAATTCCTCTAAGTATTCCTTCTTAACTCGAAGCATTCCATCTATTTAAAGAAATTGATTTGCGCACCATGACATTTCTCCCTGCGACCACGAGCATATCTCTTTTAATTCAATCTTGCACTGTGAAATCTTTTGCTAGCTTGACTTTCATACCCGAGTCAAGTGAGCGATAACCAACAGTTTGCTCCTCCCAGCATCTTGAATAAACAACCATTCTTTCATCCATTTCAGTGTAAGTGGACGGCAAAACCAGCCAACCAATTGTTTAAGTTCTAACCCTTTTTTGCTCTCAGAGGTGGTTATTCTCCTTCCTTCTCCCAAAGACACCTTCTTGAGGACTTTTCTTAGTTGCCCAGTAACTCATCTGGGGAAACTCTTAAGTGTTCACCTCTCATGTTCATGATAAGAAATTGACCTTTTAAGCTTAAGCTAATGTCCTGAAATCCCGATGACTCGACTGCTGGTCTTATTCCCGTTCTCCACCCCTCTAGGTATAATTGGATAGTGTCATGACATAGAGCCGAAAGAGACCTATGGCCAGATGTCGCAACCAAAAGTTTCTCTCCATAAGAAGTTGCTCCTCCGAGCTCAAGAGATTCTTCTGCCTTCTTTCAAGTGAACCAATGCTTTCCTTTATCTCTTTTGGGAGAATGGCATCCAATCCAAGAATGCTCATCTCGCATATCTAATCTTGGTCTTATTTTACTTCTACCTTTCCGTACCTTCATAATATCCCCTACCAACTTTGGTGTTTTCCACCTCATAGTTCCTACTCTAAGCCGAGGCCTTTAATTAAATTTGAGTTGATCTAAGCTCTAGTTCAGTCTTTCCCTCCCTCCTCCTTAGCATGATTGAAGGGAGTTCCAGACCCATCTTATAATGTCTTGTTATACCCTGAGGATGTGAATCTATACATGGTAGATTATTCAGAATTGATGCACAAGCACTCGATATCATAGAATGCTGTCGTGCCCATGTCAGAACGTCAATAGGGAGCCTGATCACCTCCTCGTCGATGGTACTACATGTGGTACGGGATTATTCTTTGGTCCCGACAATTTTGAACTATCACCTATACAAAGCGATACATCCAAACCATTTTCATCTAATAAACCTTGCTAGCAATATTAAACGGAACCTCAGACCAATCCTAAGGATGTTCCATTCCACCTTAACCATTTAAGTTTCTAAAATGTTGGATGATCTGGAATTGCCCTCGTACATGCCATATATACTAGTTCTATGAATAATTCGGTATATATGAGTGTATACTCGGTACCCCAGAATGCTTTCGTGCTCACCTAGAACACCAATAGGGAGTCTGGCCAACTCCTCGTTGATGGCACTATGTGTAGTACGAGACTATTCTTAGGTCCTGACAGTTCCTGAATTAATCCCTCTCTGGACAGTATTTTCAAACTATTTAATCCATATCACCTTATTTCTTCTTTATCTAAAAGAATCATAGTTATCCAAGAATAGCACCTAATCTGTCCTCAAGTAAAGGACATCTTAAACTCATCCGTCCTCAAGCAAGGGACATCTCAGCTAATCTCTTAGAAAGATTTCTTCTCAAGATAATGAAGGCAATTACCATGATCTGTGACCAATTCTCACAGTCATTATTCTTTCTTTCCAATCTGAAGTAATCATGACCATATATTTCTTTTACTTTGGAGTCATGTTTTCACCCCCCTCCCTTATACATGACTTGAGTAAGAATAGTTATTCGTAACAGCTCTTCCCACTCAATCCAATAACCTTGAATTCTGAATTTGCAGCACTTGCAACAGTTCCTGCACCATTGCAACCACTTCTACTACTCTAAGACAATAACCTGATCTGGTTTTCTCTTTCCAAAACTAGTATAAAAGTCAATAAGTGACCCTGTCTCATCTCTATCAACAACTTGGGTGGAGCAACACCATCGAAGACTTGCTGCAAGCGGAACACCTCTTTTTCTATTCCTTACCGTAGGAATCTCGGGACGAGATTCTTTTAAGGGGGGTAGGTTTGTGATACCCATTTTTTTATATTGTGATTTAAGTCTTGCATTTCATCCAACATACATGTCATCATCCCTGCATCAACTTTTGCATAAAATGAAGTGTGGAAAACTTATATATATATAGCTTAACTAAAAATTAATGCAAATTGACTAGCTAACCTTTCAATCTATGAACCATGACCCTAATGTGATCCAAACCTGGTTTATTTGCTTCCCCAAGCCCTATACCATCTCTAGATAGGAGCTGGAAAATTTCATCCAAAAATATTAGGCCTTACCAGCTCAAATGGAGTATTTGAATTCAAATTCCTAAAATGGCAGAACCATAGGTAAATGCTTAGGCAATGTTTATGTGGGTGAAAAGCTCTAAAAATTTATATTTGGCCATAGATTTGGGTACCCTAGCTACATATAAATTTTTGAAATTTTTGGAAACATCTATGGCCCAGCTACAGTTCAAACCCTCTCTAGGGGCAGATTTGAATTTGAATTTAAAAACAGGTCAAACCATTTCCAAATAATACCAAAATTTTACAGTGGGCTCTATATTCCATTTATAGGCTGTGTAAAAATTTAAGATTTTTCTGAGCTGGTTTGGATGCTCAAATAATTTTGTCAAATGGTTCTGTGCAGGCCAGAGGTTCGGTCCGGAACCTCCAGGATGCACCTCCGGGCTGATTCCGGGTTGATTCCGGGAGGATTCTGGACGACTTTCCGGGGTTGTCCAGAGGAGTTTGGGTAATGTTTTTGTGCAGGCTGGAGGTTCGGTCCGGAACCTCCGGGATGAACCTCCGGGATGTCCGGATTCCGGGCTATTTCCGGGTCATTCTCCGGGTGGGCCGCATCCGGCCAGCCATCTGTCAGGTATCGCCCTCCACGTCGCCACCGTCGGTTGGTGCCGGTGGGCGGCGGCTTCCACCACGGCGAGCCCCTTCCGACCGCCCTATTTAAGCCATCCGGCCCCGCCCCTCTCTTTCCTTCCCCACAAACCCTAGCCCCTCCTCATCACCCTTCCCCTGCTGCTGCTGCCCTGCTGCCGCTGCTGCTTGCTGCTGTGCTGCTGCTGCCGCGGCAGCCCATCAAGGGGAGAAGCTTGGTTGGGAGGAAGAAGAGAAGAGGAGGAGCTCAGCCAGGAGGAAGAGAAGAAGAAGGGAAGGAGGAGTAAGAGGAGAGCCATGGGCCAAGAAACTTGGAGCAGCCATGAGCAGCCAGGAGAAAGAAAGAAAGAAGAAGAGATTAGAGAAGAGAAGAAAAGAGAGAGGATTTCGTGGTTTCCGTCGGGCTTCTCTCAATTGGAGGTTCATGCTGCAAAGGTATACCTCAATTAGTCCCTAGATGAGTGTGGATTTGAAGAAATTTCGAGATTTACAGATTGGGGATTAGTTGCATGTTTGGAACTAGGTCACTGAGCTTAATCTGAAAACTGCTACCAAACCGTGCCAAATTCTGAGTTGGTCCATTGGAAGAAGTTGTGGGATTCATCCTAAGCTTTCCAATGCCACCAAGTTTGCTCCAATCGGAGTTATACTCCAAACGTTACAACCAAAATACTGCTGCAGCTATGCTTGTTCTCCTAGGGTTGAGACCTGTCGAGTTTCATTCTAATTCTGGGATTAAACATTTGAGAATCTGGTGTCAGCCCCAAAAGATAAAAGATAGGTTTTGTCGATAGCTTTCCAACACCGCTGAGTTTGCTCACATTAGATTTGTAGATCAAAAGTTATGGGCAAAATACTGCTACTGGTATGTTGATTCTCGAGGGCTGAGAGTTACCGGGCGTACTTGAGTGGTCTTAACGATGAAATCGAATTCTGAGGCGAATAACAACGTTGTTGGAAATTTAATTCAGATGTCCATAGGAATTCATTTGCTTAATCTGGATTTTCGGATTAAAGTTACCTAAATAACAGTGAGAGATTGATTTTGATGATTGGATCAATGAGTAGATTTAGTATTTGAAAATCTGGTGTTAAACGGTGCAGAATTTCGAGTTTTCCCAAAAAGATAAGATTTATATTATGTTCATAGGCTTCCAACGGTATATCGTATGCGTGTTTACAATCAAGGGTGTGAAAGTTATGGTCTAAACAAGATTCCTGTCCGGCAGTTTTTAACGGCATGGATTTCTGTTTATTAGTTTTGGGGCAAGATGGAGATAGAATTAATCTTATAGGAAAGAGGTTGCTTGCATGTTATAGTAGCTTGGGATTCAGATACATGTTGTTAACTATGGCATTCTAATTACTTACCCATACATGTCATCCCTATGAAACATATTAAACCCTAAACTCCATCTTAGGGATAGTACACCTTGTTTTAATCTTTAAGGACATAATTCATACCTTAGAATGCCATATATCTCTTAGGCATGCCACTACAATGATCTGAAATGTGCATCATATTCTAGTTGATTGAACCCTCACATCTAAATTAAAAAGTTATTCTTGTCTCCTTAGTCACATAATCAAAACCATGCATGCATTGTTAGGACGATAACCCAAGTTCTACTAATCAAAATTGGTTAATTCTTGTTGCGTTAATTTCCTAACATCCAGAGGATAACTTAGTAATGCTTAAGCACATTTTTATCATCAATGCATCATGCCCCTCTTTTTGTTATTCATTGTTCTTCCCTTCGCTTTTTCCAATTCGGGTGTTTTGGCATTCTACCGATTGCTCTGGCACTTCGATGAACTCTACTTCAAGGCAAGCTCCATTGCTTGTTGATTAATCAATACATTGGGTGTTAATATTTGTTTGGCTTAATTAATTAACTTGACTTGGTGCTTGTGTGAATGTTTGCTTAATCTGTGTTTGATGCCGCACTAGTATGTGTAAGTTTGGGGTTATGCAGCAGCTACGGCCGAGAATGAACTTGTTGCCCTAATCACCTAAACTTGCTTAAGTGAGATGTGAGAGCCGAGGGTTTTCCACGATGAATACGATTGGTATTAATCGAAGTGTGAGAATGTGACCCGGTGTTCAGAAGTGTGTTGTCGCTATATCAATCTGAGGTAACTTCATCGTGCATCTCCCTTATCACCGCATGGACGTTACCGGAATCGAGGCTGGGGTATGATTGAGGTAAGTCTCGCTATCACTTGGAGCTTTGCAACCTCCAAGGGAAATGCACTCGTCATATCCAGGGTGATCGCATTGCCGGTAACGATCCGAGAGATTGATTTAAATTGTTATTGTGATGGACTTGTGATTAAATTTGGTGTGTGGGCTGCCCCCGAATGAATTGGAAATGATGATATTCATATTGTTATGTGCATACCTTGATTGATGTGAAATCTGGTTCGAAGGTTAAATTCCAGGTAATTCGTTATGTATGTGTGGTTGTTATCTCTATGTTATTACTACAAGCTGAAAGTTAATTGTGTAGCTTAGGTTCATCCTATCTTTGGTATGCAACTTAAACTGGACATAAATTGTGACTTTCACCACTTATCCGACAGGATTAATACCATGTTTTAATTAGTTGATAAGCAATGTCTTGCGAGTACTGTGGTTGTACTCACCTAGGTTTATCCTAGGCAGGTTCTTGGAGCATTTTGGAGTTGACGTTCGCTGCTTCGGTTTACCACTTTCGGCTTCGACTCCCTTGGGATTGTTGTGGGCTGTTTTGAGGTGGTTTCCCCACCATCTCGGGTGTTTTATTTTGTGTTTACGCTGCTGCTTTTAATGTTGTTTTAATGTAACTGACTTCCAAGTCGCCATGTATGAAGAAAAGTACTTATCCCAGGTTTGGGAAATGTTTATTATTTCATAACTCTTCTGTAGTAGAGTTTTGTTGTGATATCGAGTTGTTATCAGGGCTGCCCATATGCAATGCGTGTATGATATGAAGTATATGGGTATGCCGTGAAGGGTTAAAACTATTCTCCTTTTTACTACGTCGAGCAGGTATCGGTTGAGTGACCCGCTGGCTGAGATGCTGTGCGACCAGGTAGGGTGTGGGTGTATTCTACCGGGCTCTCGAGCGACCCACTAGCCCCTGAGCTAGGTTAGGGTGTGGGTAGAATCGCCGGGCTCCTCCGACCTTGCTTTGCATAGTGGAATTGGGAACGACTCTAAACCTTCACCGGATCAGGGAATCGTATGTGGTTTTGGGAAGTTTAGTCGCTTTCGGCCGGCTTGACCAACGGTGAAGGCATACGACGTTTGGTAAGCATATGGTGCGTTGGTTAGGTGTCGGATCACTCCGCCCCGGTGAGTACGGCGCAGGTACCGTGCCCCTAGATCGACTGGTCCCTCGGTCCTTGGCGATTATTCGTTCCCCTAATCATATGTAATTCCCGGGTCCGTGACAGCTTGGTATCAGAGCCGAGCTGACTATAGGTAAACCTTGCAGGCGGTCATTAGTTAAGGATCTGATGTTGTCTTGGGATGGTTGGGTTGGATGGTTTAGTTGGATGGTTTGGGACAACCTTGGAGGGTCCATTTGGAGAGTCCGGGACGGCCGGGTTGGACGGTTTGATCGGATGCATCGAGACAACAAGAGGAGATCCGGACCTTCTTTCAGCTGGAACGTTGGTAGGGTCTAGGACGGTCGGGTTGGACAGTTTGGCCCGATGGTTCGGGAAAATTTTGGAGATCCGGACCTTCTTCCGGACGGACCGTCTTGAGGGTCCAGGACGGTCAGGTTGGATGGTTTGGTCGGCTGGTTCGGGACAACTTTGGAGGGTCCGTTTGTAGGGTCCGGGACAGTCGGGTTCGACAGTTTCGTCGGATGCATCGGGAAAACAATAGGACATCCGGACCTTCTTCCGGCCGAACCGTTTGGAGGGCCCGGGACAGTCGGGTTCGACAAATTGGTGGGATGGTTCCGGACATCTAGAGGAGATCCGGATCTTCTTCCGGATGACCGTTTGGAGGGTCCGGGATGGTCGGGTTCGACGGTTTGTTCGGATGGTTCGGGACAACTTTGGAGGGTCCGAGACGGTCGGGTTGGACGGTTTGGTCCGATGCATCGGGACAGCAATAGGAGATCCTTACCTTCTTCCGGCCGGACCGTTTGGAGGGTCCGGGACGGTCGGGTTGGACGGTTTGGTTGGATGGTTCGGGACAACTTTGGAGGTTCCTGGACGGTCAAGTTCGACGATTTGGTCAGATGGTTCGGGACAACCAAAGGAGATCCAGACCTTCTTCCAAACGACCGTTTGGAGGGTCCGGGACGGTCGAGTTCGACGGTTTGGTCCGTTGGTTCGGGACAGTATAGATGGAATTCCACGAAGGTAAACTTACAAGTTCCGAAACTTTTATTAGAGCATGTGACAATTGCATAGGCATGTCAGGATTAACATAACACAATAAATTTGATAATATGGCATCAAGTTCCTTTTTAGGTGCTGCTAACTTATCACAACCTATCTCGGAATCATGCAATTCACAAGGCTCAGCTTTCGACGCTGCTAGACTCTCATAGCAACCGTTCTCAGCATGCGAAGCAATCAAAGCAGTAGAGTCAATATCACTATTTGGGAGGTCTAAAACACTATGGTTATCATCTAGAGGAATATTAGACATACCCAAGTCTGAAATTTCAGAATTCATTTTATCCATATCAATGTTTGGTGCACCCAAATTAGTATATAAAACATGAGTTTCACATGGTGCACATATATCAGCAGGTATTTTAGTTAATTGATCACGTGGCAAGCTCGAATCAGCAAGTAATGCCTTGGTTCTAGAAAAATTATCATGTGATTCTTGGGAAACAATTTCAGCATGTGTAATCAATTCGTCATGAGGGCTAGTAACAATTTCAGCACATGGAACACTAATTTGAGCAATAACATGTGATTCTAAAACACAAGTAGTATGTTCATTATCTAGTTGTGGTGTAGATATAAGTGAAGTGTTATCACACAACTCTTCATTAACACAAGGAGTATTACGTAATTCTTTACAAATAGCATTCTCAACTTGTGGTAAAGACAAAGTAACAAGCGGTTCCACTCTAGGTTGCTCTAAACTAGCATGAGTAGTGGACAAGTAGAGTTCATCACGAGGAGCATGGGGATTAGTACCTTTAGTAGGTTGCAACATGGGAACTTGTACCTTGTTTTTATTGGCCTCATTTATCCGTCTCTTGATCACCTGTTCAGCTTTTCAAGCAAGACGAAACAAACGATTGATAGAAAAGCAGTCCTTATGCATAAGTTCGTCCTGAATATCATGGTTCAAACCTTTCCAAAATCAATTAAAAGTAGCTTCCTCACTTTCATTGATATTACAACAAAATAAGTAATATTGAAGGTCTTGATAATACTCGTCAACGATGTTACTACTTTGTTCTAAATGTTGCAACTTTCGAAGCTTGCTACGTATAAAAGAGGACGATACAAATTCGTATCTCATTGCAAGTTTTAAATCATCCCAAGTAGCAGGTATATAATCAGGGTATAATCGACAATATTCATCCCACCAAATAGAAGCAAAGTCAGTGAATGTACTAATAGCAGCTCGTACTTGCTTATGCTTAGGAAAGACATGGCTAGCAAATATTTCATTGAGTTCTAATTCCCAATCGAGATAGAAATCAGGCCTATTACAACCCTTAAATATCGGCATGGAGCCAACATGATCATGTACCTTTTCACGTTGTGGTGCCTTTCGTGGAGGTAGTCGTATTGCCGTGGCGATGATGATGAAACGCGCGCCTCAGGGTATGGCACATCTCCCACTATAGATCTAACCCAAGGATTGATTACTCCAGAACCTATCATTGTCAGTAGAAGACAAGGAAACAAATCACAAGTATATGTTCCTACCAACTACTAGAATGTGGGGTGTGTGGTGGAAGGAATCTCAATAATTCTGTAGCAAATACCAAGCTCTTACCAGTTCTTACCGTGCTACAGTGGTTGTCAGCCTTTGGCGGTGTCAAAGATAATCAAAAGATTAATATAGCGATTACCAAGGTGACTGAACAAAGTACAGTATAGGAAGGTGGAGCTTGGTTGGCTTCAATATGATAGCAAGGAATAGGAAAAATCAATTCAGCAAATGCAAATTGAATAAGTGCTCAAAGTACTAGTCGATGTTGCTGATCCTAACTCAAACCAGGTACTACATAATCAATGCCCAAAAGATATAAGTGAAGCTCAAAGAGATGTGGTACAAAAAGTCCTAAAAGGAGAGTGAGGTTCTGAGATTTTTTTTTCTTTAGTTGGCCTTCTGTGTGGCTTCTAACTCTTTGTATAATTTTTTAATTTTTTTTCTAATCTCAGAAACTCACTTCAACAGGTAAACGGGCAAGAGCTGAATCTAGTTGTCGCTACCTTGCCACAGCAGCAAAAAAAATAGACAAAAGTGGTGGCACGGCAGGATGTGGCACGAAACAGCAATCTGGAAGCTGTCGCGCTGCTGCTGCGCCAGCAGAAACAGGTAAAAATGTTGCCGCGGCAGGAAAACGGCAGGAGGACGAAACTTAAAATCACGATTTCTACCAAACCGCTGGGCCAAATCGACTGAAATTTTTATGGTAGACTCCTCAAAATATGCTTGATTTTACAGAAGTTTTTCAGAATTTTTGGAGCAATTTGAATTTTTGAGTCCAAAACGGATTTGAATTCGGACAGAATTTGAATCCAAATTAAATTTGGTGTCCTTGTTCGAAAGCAAGGGGGAGTGGGCGTCCAGGAGGCTTTATAAGGACGTGGGGGAGCCCCTGTGGTTGGCCAAGGCTTGCCCAAGAGTGTTGGATGGGATCTGAACCAAAGTAGGCAGAGTTGAGGAACCTGACTTGAACTTCAAACAAACTTGATGATGATGGCAGTGACACGATGATGGTGGCAGTGGCACGATGATGGTGGCAGCAGCAAGATGATAGTGGCAATGGCAAGATTAACTAGACATGATCTACAACTATGACCAGCAACTTGACACGACGATGCAACCACGAATTCAACAATGCAAAATTACTGAAAAGAAAGATGCAACGGCTCGAAGTGGTTTGGACAAGGGAAAATGAATCTAACCTACTATTTTTTTTGAAGGCTTTTTCTAGACAATAGGTAAAAACAGATCTAACTACGAAAACGATAAATCTCACCGATCAACTTGAGCTCTGATACCACTTGATGAAACGGTGGCCCGATCTTTCGGTGAGATGAAGATAACTAATGGTTTGGTGGTGTTTGATCTTGATGATCCGACTATACCGCACGCGACGATACGCCTTAGCAATCGCTAAACCAACCTCCGATGGTTATTGACCTTGCCATAGGCACGATCAACCTAAACAACGAAGTTTGAGTTCCTGCAAGCAACCGAAGAACCAACAAGAACTAGGATTACAATCTGAAATTGCAAGTATAAAATTGGAACAAGAGATAGAAGAAAGTATATTGGGATTCTCCTGGCGATCTAAACAAGGCGGTCGTCCTACACGACTTGTAGATGCGATAATGTAGCAGTAGCTAAACAACTCAATGAAACCCTAAAAACTAAGGGTAAAACCTAGGGGGCATATAAAGAGAAGATGAGATCTGTTTCACAGATAGTCGCAAATTGTTTTGGATGTTGCGGTCGGCTCGTAAGGAATTCAGAGATGGGGTTGGACAGGTTGGAAAGAGCATGAGATAAGCTTTCCAAAGAGTCCAAGATCACCCAAATTGGAATCGGTATGCTCGAGATATAGACGTTTTAATTCAGGGCTATCTCAGCAATCCGAATCAGAGTCCAGATCTTGTGAGACTCTATCTCTAGCTCTCCTTGGACCAAAGGTGACATGGGAAGACTCCTTGCGCAGCACCAATTCATGTGGGAACATCTTCATTGACACATGAACTTCATTCCTTCCTCCTCCCGAGAGCTTGAACTTGAATCCTCGCTTGTTCTTGACGATCTTCACGAACCGCTGTTTGTTCTTTATAGCTCGAGCAGCGGATGTAGTTGAACTGGTGGAAGTAGAGGTGGCAGTGGGTAAATCCATGGGGTCATGTCCTCATCACGGATGGTTCGGGACAACTAGAGCACATTTGGACCTTCTTCCGGACGGACCGTTTGGAGGGTCCGGGAGGGTCAGGTTGGATGGTTTGGTTCGATGGTTCGGGACAACTTTGGAAGGTCCGTTTGGAGGGTACGGGACGGTCGGGTTGGACGGTTTGGTCGGATGCATCGAGACAACAAGACGAGATCCGGACCTTCTTCCGGCCGGACCGTCTGGAGGGTCTGGGACGGTCGGGTTGGACGGTTTGGACGGATGCATCGGGAAAACAATAGGAGGGTCCGGGACGGTCAGGTTCGACAATTTGGCTGGATAGTTCCGGACAACTAGAGGAGATCCGGATCTTCTTCCGGACGACCGTTTGGAGGGTCCGGGACGGTCAGGTTGGACGGTTTTGTCGGATGCATCGGGACAACAATAGGAGATCCGGACCTTCTTCTGGCCGGACCGTTTGGAGGGTCCGGGACGGTTGGGTTGGACGGTTTGGTCGGATGGTTCGGGGCAACTTTGGGGGATCCGGGATGGTCGGGTCCGACAATTTGGTCGGATGGTTCGGGACAACTAAAGGAGATCTAGACCTTCTTTCGAATGACCGTTTGGAGGGTCCGGGACAGCTTTGGAGGGTCCGGGAGGCTCGGGTTCGACGGTTTGGTCAGATGGTTCGGGACAGCTTTGGAGGGTCCGGGATGGTCAGGTTCGATGATTTGGCCGAATGGTTCTGGATAACTAGAGGAGATCCGGACCTTCTTCCGGACGGACCGTTTCGACGGTCCGTGACTGTTAGGTTGGACGGTTTGGTCGGATGGTTTGGGACAACTTTGGAGTGTGCGTTTGGAGGGTCCGGTCGATCGGGTTGGGCGGTTTGGTCGGATGGTTCCGGACAATTTTGGTGGGTCCGTTTGGAGGGTCCGGGACGATCGGGTTGGACAGTTTGGTCGGATGCAGCGGGACAGCAAGAGGAGATCCGGACCTTCTTCTGGCCGGACCGTTTGGAGGGTCTAGGATGGTCGGGTTGGACGGTTTGGTCCGATGGTTCGGGGCAACCTTTGGGATCCGGACCTTCTTCCGGACGGACCATTTGGAGGGTGCGGGACGGTCAGGTTGGACAGTTTGTTCAGATGGTTCGGACAACTTCGGAGGAATCGTTCGGAGGGTCCGGGACGGTCGGGTTGGACGGTTTGGTCGCATGGTTCGGGACAACTTTGGAGGGTCCGGGGTGGTCGGGTTGGACAGTTTGGTCGGATGCACTGGCACAACAATAGGAGATCCGGACCTTCTGCCGACCGGACCGTTTGGAGGGTCCGGGACAGTCGGGTTCGACGGTTTGGTCGGATGGTTCGGGACAACTTTGGAGGGTCCGGGAGGGTCGGGTTCGATGGTTTTGTCGGATGGTTCGGGACAGCTAGAGGAGATCCGGACCGTTTAGAGGGTCCGAGACTGTCAGGTTGTCCGGTTTGGTCGGTCGGTTCGGGACAAGTTTGGAGGGTCCGTTTGGAGGCTCCGGGACGGTCGGGTTGGACGGTTCGGTCAGATGCATCGGGACAACAAGAGGAGATCCGGACCATCTTCCAGCCGGACCGTTTGGAGGGTCCGGGATGGTCGGGTTGGACAGTTTGGTCAGATGGTTCGAAACAACTTCGGAGGGGCCGTTTGGAGAGTTCAGGACAGTCGGGTTCGACGGTCTGGTTTGATGGTTCGGGACAACTTTGGAGGGTCTAGGAGGGTCGGGTTCGACGGCTTGGTCGGATGGTTCGGGACAACTAGAGCTGATCCGGACCTTCTTCCGGACGGACCATTTGGAGGGTCCGAGACTGTCAGTTTGTCTAGTTTGGTCGAATGGTTTGGGACAACTTTGGACGGCCCGTTTGGAGGGGCCGGGACGGTCGGGTTGGACGATATGGTCAGATGATTCGAGACAACTGTGGAGGGTCCGCGACGGTCGGGTTGGACGGTTTTGTCGGATGCAACGGGACAACAAGAGGAGATCCGAACCTGCTTCTGGCCAGACCATTTGGAAGGTCCAGGACGGTCGGGTTGGATGGTTTGGTTCGATGGTTCGGGGCAACCTTTGCGGTCCGGACCTTCTTCCGGACGGACCGTTTGGACGGTCCCCGACGGTCAGGTTAGACGGTTTGTTCGGATGGTTCGGGACAACTTTGGAGGGTCCGTTCGGAGTGTCCAGGACGGTCAGGTTGGACGGTTTGGTCGGATGGTTCGGCACAACTTTGGAGGGTCCGGGATGGTCAGGTTGAATGGTTTGGTCAGATGCACTGGGACAACAATAGGAGACCCGGACCTTCTGCCGGCTGTTCCATTTGGAGGGTCCGGGACGGTTTGGTCGGATGGTTCGGGACCACTTTGGCGGGTCCGGGACAGTCGGGTTCGACGATATGGTCGGATGGTTCGGGACTACTAGACGAGGTCTGGACCTTCTTCCGGACGATCGTCTAGAGGGTCTGGGACGGTCGGGTTTGACAGTTTGGTCGGATGCTTCGGGATAACTTTGCAAGGTCCGGGAGGGTCAGGTTCGACGGTTTTCTCAGATGGTTCGGGACAACTGGAGGAGATCCGGACCTTCTTTTGGACGGACCGTTTGGAGGGTCCGGGACCGTCCGGTTGTCCGGTTTGGTCGGATGGTTTGGGACTACTTTGGAGGGTCCGGGAGGTCGGGTTGGACGGTTTGGTCGGACGCCTCACTCCAACAAAAGGAGATCCGGACCTTCTTCCGGCAGGACCGTTTGGAGGGTCCGGGATGGTCGGGTTCCACAGTTTGGTCGGATGGTTTGGGACAACATTGGACGGTCCGGGAAGGTCAGTTTCGACAGTTTGGACAGATTGCTGGGGATAACTTTGGAGGGTGCGTTTGGAGGGTCCAGGACGGTCAGGTTGCACGATTTGGTCGGATGCATCGGGACGACATGAGGAGCTCTGCAGCTTCTCCCGGCCGGACAGTTTGGAGGGTCCGGGACGGTCGGGTTGGACGGTTTTGTCAGATGGTTCGGGTCAACTTTGGAGATTCGGACCTTCTTCCGGCCGGACCTTCTGGAGGGTCTGGGACGGTCGGGTTGGACGGTTTGGTCGGATGCTTCGGGACAACTTTGGAGGGTCCGGGACGGTCGAGTTCGATGATTTGGTCGGATGGTTCGGGACAACTAGAGGAGGTCCGGACCTTCTTCCGGACGACCGTTTGGAGGGTCCGGGAGGCTCGGATTTGACGGTTTGGTCGGATGGTTCGGGACAGCGAGAGGAGATCCGGACCTTCTTTCGGACGACCATTTTGAGTGTCCGGAACGGTCAGGTTGGACGGTTTGGTCGGATGGTTCGGGACAACTTTGGAGGGTCCGTTTGGAGGGTCCGGGAGGGTCGGGTTGGACGGTTTGGTAGGATGCACCAGGATAACAAGAGGAGATCCGGACCTTCTTCTGGCCGCACCATTTGGAGGGTCTGAGATGGTCGGGTCGGACGGTTTGGTCAGATGGTTTGGGACAGCCTTGGAGGGTCCGTTTGGTGGGTCCACGATGGTCGGGCTGAACGGTTTGGTCGGATGCATTGGGACAACAAGAGGAGAGCCGGACCATCTTTCGGCTGGACCGTTTGGAGGGTCGGGTACGGTCGGGTTAGACGGTTTGGCCCGATTGTTCGGGAGAACTTTGAAGATTCAGAACTTCTTCCGGACGGACCGTCTGGAGGGTCCGGGACGGTCAGGTTGGATGGTTTTGGTCAAATAGTTCAAGACAACTTCAGAGGGTCCGGGACGATTGGGTTCGACGATTTGGTCGGATGGTTTGGGACAACTAAAAGAGATCCATATCATCTTCCGAGCGACCGTTTTGAGCGTCCGGGAGGCTCGGGTTCGATGGTTTGGTCGGATGGTTGGGGACAAATTTGGAGGGTCCGGAAGAGTCGGGTTAGACGGTTTGGTCGGATGGTTAGGGACAACTAGAGGAGATCCGAACCTTCTTCCGGACGGACCGTTCGGAGGGTCCGAGACTGTCAGGTTGTCCGGTTTGGTCGGATGGTTCGGGACATCTTTGGAGGGTCCGAGACGGTCGGGTTGGACGGTTTGGTCAGATGGTTAGGGACAACTTTGGAGGGTCCGGGAGGGTCGGGTTCGACGGTTTGGTCGGATGGTTAGGGACAACTAGAGGAGATCCGGACCTTCTTCTGGACGGACCGTTTGGAGGGCCCGAGACTGTCAGGTTGTCTAGTTTGGTCGGATGGACCGTGTGGGGGGTCCGGGGCGGTCGGGTTGGACGGTTCGGTCGGATGCATCGAGACAACAAGAGGAGATCCGGACCTTCTTCCGGCCGGATCGTTTGGAGGGTCCGGGATGGTTGGGTTGGACGTTTTCGTGCGATGGTTCGGGACAACTTTGGAGGGTCCGTTTAGAGGGTCTAGGACGGTCGGTTTGGGCGGTATGGTCGGATGGTTCGGGACAACTTTGGAGGGTTCGGAATGATCGGGTTCGACGATTTGGCCGGATGGTTCGGGAAACCTAGAGGAGATCCGGACCTTCTTCAGACGATCGTTTGTATGGTTTGGGACAGTCAGGTTGTCTGGTTCGGTCGGCTGGTTCGGGACAACTAGGACAACCGTTTGGAGGGTTCGGGACGGTCGGGTTGGACGGTTTGGTCAAATGGTTCGGGGGCAACTTTGGAGATCCGGACTATCTTCCGGACATTCCGTTTGGAGGGTCCGGGATGGTCAGGTTGGACGGTTTGGTCGAATGGTTCGGGACAACTTTGGAACGACCGTCTGGAGAGTCCGGGACGGTCAGCTTGGACGGTTTGGTCGGATGCATCGGAACAACAATAGGAGATCCGGACCTTCTTCCGAGCGGACCTTTTGGACGGTTTGGTCGAATGGTTCGGGACAACTTTGGAACGTCCGTTTGGAGGGTCCGGGACGGTCAGGTTTGACGTTCGGTCGGATGCATCGGGACAACAAGAGGAGATTCGGTCCTTCTTCCGACCGGACCGTTTGGCGGGTCCGGGACGGTCGGGTTGTTCGGTTTGGTCAGATCATTCGGGGCAACTTTGGAGGGCCCGTTTGGAGGGTACGGGACGGTCAGGTTGGACGGTTTGGTCCGATGCATCAGGAAAACAAGAGGAGATCCGGTCCTTCCTCCGGCCGGACAGTTAATTTGGAGGGTCCAGGATGGTCGGGTTGGACGGTTTGGTGCGATGGTTCAGGACAACTTTGGAGATCCGGACCTTTTTCCAGACGGACCGTTTGGAGGGTTCGGGATGGTCAGATTGGATGGTTTGGTCGGATGGTTCGGGACAACTTTGTATGGTCCGTTTGGGGGGTCCGGGAGGGTCAGGTTGGACGGTTTGGTCGGATGCATCAGGACAACAATAGGAGATCCGGACCTTCTTCCGGCCGGACCGTTTAGAGGATCCATGACGGTCGGGTTGGACAATTTGGTCGGATGGTTCGGGACAGCTTTGGAGGGTCCGGGACGGTCAGGTTCGAGGACTTGGTCGAATGGTTCGAGACAACAAGAGGAGGTCCGGACCTTTTTCCGGACGACCGTCTGGAGGGTCCAGGACGGAACTGTTCGACGTTTTCGTCGGATGGTTGGGACAACTTTGAACGGTCTGGGTGCGCCGGGTTCGACGGTTTGGTCGGATGGTTCGGGACAACTGCAGGAGATCCGGACGTTCTTCCGAACGGACCGTTTGGAGGGTCCGGGACTGTCAGGTTGTCCGGTTTGGTCAGATGGCTTGGGACAACTTTGGAACGTCCGTTTGGAGGGTTCGGGACGGTCGTGTTGGACGGTTTGGTCGGATGCGTCGCGAGAACTTTGGGGCTCCGATTCAAGGGACTGGGACGGTCTGGTTGGACGGTTTGGTCGGATGCATCGGGACAACAATAGGAGATCTGGACCTTCTTCCGGCCGGACCATTTGGAGGGCCCGGGACGGCCGGGTTGGACGGTTCGGTCGGATGGTTCGGATCAACTTTGGAGTGTCCAGCACGGTCGGGTTCGACGATTTGGCCGGATGGCTCGGGACAACTAGAGGATATCCGGACCTTCTTCCGGGCGACCGTGTGGAGGGTTCGGGACGGTCGGGTTGGACGGTTTGGCCGGATGCATCGGGACAACAATAGGAGATCCGGACCTTCTTCTGACCGGACCGTTTGGAGGGTCCAGGACGGTCGGGTTGCACGGTTTGGTCGGATGGTTCGGGACAACTTTGGAGGGTCCAGGATGGTCGGGTTCGACTATTTGGCCCGGATGGTTCGGGCCAACTAGAGGAGATCCGGATCTTCTGCCGGACGACCGTTTGGAGGGTTCGGGATGGTCGGATTCGACGGTTTGGTCGGATGGTTCGGCACAAATTTGGAGGGTCCGGGAAGGTCGGGTTCGACGGTTTGGTCGGATGGTTCTGGACAAACCCTTTGGAGGGTCCGGGACTATCAGGTTGTCCGGTTTGGTCCGGTGGTTCGGGACAACTTTGGAGGGTCCATTCGGAGGGTCCGCGACGGTCAGGTTGGACGGTTTTGCTCGGACTCATCGGGACAACCTGAGGAGATCTAGACCTTCTTCCGGCCGGACCGTTTGGAGGGTCCGGGATGCTCAGGTTCGATGGTTTGGTCGGATGGTTCGGGACCACTTTGGAGGGTCCGGGAAGGTCTGGTTCGACGGTTTGGTCAGCTAGTTCGGGACAGCAAGGACGACCCTTTGGAGGATCCAGGACGGTCGGGTTCGACGGTTTGGTCCGATGGTTCGAGAAAACTAGAGCAGATCCGGACCTTCTTCCGGATGGACCGTTTGGAGGGTCCGGGACGGTCAGGTTGGACGGTTTGGTCGGATGGTTTGGGACAACTTTGGAGGGTCCGGGACGGTCGGGTTGGATGGTTTGATCGGATGCATCGTGACAACAATAGGAGATCCAAACCTTCGTCCGGCCGGACCTTTTGGAGGGTCCGGGACGGTCCGGTTGGACGGTTTGGTCCGATGGTTCGGGACAACTTTGGATATCCGGATGTTCTTCCGGACATACCGTTTGGAGGGTCCGAGGCTGTCAAGTTGGACGGTTTAGTCGGATGGTTTGGGACAACTTTGGAGGGTCTGTTTGGAGGGTCCGAGACGATAGGGTTGGATGGTATGGTCGGATGCATTGGGAGAACAAGAGGCGATCCGGACCTTCTTTCGGCTGGACCGTTTGGTGGGTCCGGGATGGTCGGGTTGGACGGTTTGGCCCGATGGTTCGGGACAACTTTGGAGATCCGAACCTACCTCCGGACGGACCGTTTGGACGTTCCGGGACGGTCAGGTTGGACGGTTTGTTCAGATGGTTCAGGACAACTTTGGAGGGTCCATTTGGAGGGTCCGGGACTGCCGGATTGGAAGGCTTGGTCGGATGGTTTGGGACAACTTTGTAGATCCGGACCTTCTTCCGGACGGACCGTTTGGAGGGTCTGGGACGGCCAGTTTGGACGGTTTGGTCGGATGGTTCGGGATAACTTTAGAGGGTCCGTTTGGTGGGTTCGGGACGGTCGGGTTGGACGGGTTGGTCCGATGGTTCGGGACAACTTTGGAGATCCGGACCTTCTTCCGGACGTGCCGTTTGGAGGTTCCGGGACGGTCAGGTTGGACGGTTTGGTTGGATGGTTCGGGACAACTTTGGAGGGTCTGTTTGGATGGTCCGGGACGGTAGGGTTGGACGGTTTGGTCGGATGCACCGGGACAACAATAGGAGATCCGGACCTTCTTCCGGCCGGACCATTTGGATGGTGCGGGACTATCGGGTTGGATGGTTTGGTCGGATGGTTCGGCACAACTTTGCAGGGCCCGGGATGGTAAGCTTTAACGGTTTGGTCGGATGGTTGGGGACAACTGGAGGAGATCTGGACCTTCTTCTGGACGGACCGTTTGGAGGGTCCGGGACTGTCCGTTTGTCCGGTTTGGTCGGATGGTTTGGGATAACTTTGGAGGGTCCAGGACAGTCGGGTTGAACGGTTTTGGTCAAATGCGTCGCGACAACAAGAGGAGATCCAGACCTTCTTTCGGCCAGACTGTTTGAAGTGTCCGGGACGGTCGGGTTGGACGGTTTGGTCGGATGGTTCGGGACAACTTTGGATGGTCCGATTGAAGGTTCTGGGATGGTTGGGTTGGACGGTTTGGTTAGATGCATCGGGGCAACAATAGGAGATCCGGACTTACTTCCGGCCGGACCGTTTGGTGGGTCCGGGACGATCGGGTTGGACGGTTTGGTCGTATGCTTCGGGACAGCTTTCGAGGGTCCGGAACGGTCGGGTTCGATGATTTGGCCGGATGGTGCAGGACAACTAGATGAGATCCGGACCTTTTTCCGGACGTCCGTTTGGATGGTCCGGGACAACAACTTTGGTGGGTCCGGGATGGTCTGGTTCGACGGTTTGGTCGGCTGGATCGGGACAGCTAGGACGACCGTTTGGAGGGTCCGGGACGGTCAGGTTCGACGGTTTGGTCGGATGGTTCGGGGCTACTTTAGATGGTCTGGGAAGGTCGGGTTCGACGGTTTAGTCGGATGGTTCGGGACAACTAGAGGAGATCTTGTCCTTCTTCCGGACAGACCGTTCGGAAGGTCCGAGACTGTTAGGTTGCTGGTTTGGTCGGATGGTTCGGGACAACTTATGAGGGTCCGCTTGGAGGGTCCGGCACGGTCGGGTTGGACGGTTTGGTCGAATGCATCGTGACAACAAGACGAGATGCGGACCTTCTTCCGGCTAGACCGTTTGGAGGGTTCGGGATGGTCGGGTTGGACGATTTGGTTGGATGGTTTGCGACAACTTTGGAGATCCGGACCTTCTTCCGAACGTACCGTTAGAGGGTCCGGGACGGTCGGGTTGGACGGTTTGGTCGGATGGTTCGGGACAACCTTGGAGCGTCCGTTTGGAGGGTCCGGTATGGTCGGGTTGGACGGTTTGGTCGGATGGTTCGGGACAACTTTGGAGGGTCCGGAATGGTCAGGTTCGACGATTTGGCCGGATGGCTCGGGACTACTAGAGGATATCCGGACCTTCTTCCGGACGACAGCTTGGAGTGTCCGGGACGATCGGTTTGGACGGTTTGGTCGGACGGTTCGGGACAACTAGAGGAGATCCCAACCTTCTTCCGGACGACCGTTTAGAGGATCCGGGACGGTCGGGTTCGACGATGTGGCCGGATGGTTCGGGACAACTAGAGGAGATCCGGACATTCTTCTTGTCGGACTTTTTTGAGGGTCCGAGAGGGTTGGGTTGGACGGTATGGTTGGATGGTTGGGACAACTTTGGAGGTTCCGAAACGGTCGGATTCGACGATTTGGCCGGATGGTTCGGGACAACTACAAGAGGTCCGGCCCTTTTTTCGGACGACCGTCTGGAGGGTTCGGGACGGTCTGTTCGACGGTTTGGTCGGATGGTTCGGGATAACTTTGGAGGGTCCAGGACGGTCGGGTCCGACTATTAGGCCGGATGGTTCGGGACAACTAGAGGAGATCCGGATCTTCTGCCAGACGGCCATTTGGAGGGTCCGGGACGGTCGGGTTAGACGGTTTGGTCAGATGGTTCTGGACAAATTTGGAGGGTCCGGGTCGGTTGGGTTGCACGGTTTGGTCGGATGGTTCCGGACAACTTTGGTGGGTCTAGGACGATGGGGTTTGACTACTTGGCCGGATGGTTCGGGACAACTAGAGGAGATCCGGACCTTCTCCCGGACGACCGTTTGGAGGGTCCGGGACGGTTGGGATTGACGGTTTGGTCGGATGGTTCGTGACAAGTTTGGATGGTCCGGGAAGGCCGGGTTCGACGGTTTGGTCGGATGGTTCGGGACAACTACTGGAGATCCGGACCTTCTTTCCGACGGACTGTTTGGAGGGTCCGGGACGGTTTGGTCGGATGGTTCGAGACAACTTTGGAGGGTCCGTTTGGAGGGTCCGGGACGGTCGGTTTGGACGGTTTGGTCGATGGTTCGGGACAACTTTGGAGGGTATGTTTGGAGGGTCCGGGACGGTAGGGTTGGACGGTTTGGTTGGATGCATCGGGACAACGAGAGGCGATCTGGACCTTCTTCCACCGGACCGTTTGGAGGGTCCGGGATGGTCGGGTCGGTCGGTTTGGTCCGATGGTTCAGGGCAATTTTGGAGATCCAGACCTATTTTCGGACGGAATGTTTGGTGGGTCCGGGACAGTCAGATTGGACGGTTTGTTTGGATGGTTCGGGACAACTTTGGAGGGTCCGTTTGGAGGGTCCGGGATTGTCGGGTTGGACAGTTTGGTCAGATGATTGGGGACAACTTTGGAGATCCGGACCTTCTTCCGGACGTACCGTTTGGACGGTCCGGGACGGTCAGGTTGGGCGGTTTGGTCGGATGGTTCGGGACAACTTTGGATGGTCCGTTTGGAGGGTCCGGGATGGTCGGGTTCGACGGTTTGGTTGGATGGTTCAGGACCACTTTGGAGGGTCCGGGAAGGTCGGGTTCGACGGTTTGGGACAACTAGAGGAGATCCGGACCTTCTTCCGGACAGACCGTTTGGAGGGTCCAGGACTGTCAGGTTGTCCGGTTTTGATTGGATTGTTCGGGGCAACTTTTGAGGGTCCGTTTGGAGGGTCCAGGACGGTCAGGTTGGACGGTTTGGTCGGATTGTTCAGGAGAATTTTGGAGGGTCCATTTGGAGGGTCCGGGACGGTTGGGTTGGTCGGTTTGGTCGGATGCATCAGGAGAACCATAGGAGATCTGGACCTTCTTCCGGAAGACCGTTTGGAGGGTCCGGGACGGACGAGTTCGACGGTTTGGTGGGATGGTTCAGGATAACTCTCAAGTGTCCCTGATGGTCGGGTTGGACGGTTTGGTCGGCTGGTTCGGGACAACTAGGACGACCATTTGGAGGGTCCGGGATGGTCAGGTTCGATGGTTTGGTCGGATGGTTCGGGACCACTTTGGAGGGTTGGGAAGGTCGGGTTCGATGGTTTGGGACAATTAGAGGAGATTCGGACCTTCTTCAGGACAGATCGTTTGGAGGGTCCGGGACTGTTAGGTTGTCCGGTTTGGTAGGATGGTTCGGGACAACTTTGGAGGGTCCGTTTGGAGTATCCGGGATGGTTTGGTTGGACGGTTTGGTCGGATGCATCGGGACAACAAGAGGCAATCTGGACCTTCTTCCGGCCGGACCGTTTGGAGGGTCCGGGACGGTCGGGTTTGACAGTTTGGTCCGATGGTTCGGCACAACTTTGGACGGTCCATTTGGAGGGTCTGGGACGGTCTGGTTTGATGGTTTGGTCGGATGCATTGGGACAACTAGATGAGATCTGGACCTTCTTCCGGACGACCGTTTGTGTGTCTGGGACGGTCGGGTTCGACGGTTTGGTCGGATGGTTCAGGACAACTTTGTAGGGTCCGGGATGGTCAGGTTCGACGGTTTGGTCGGCTGGTTCGGGACAACTAGGGCGATCATTTTGAGGGTCCAGGATGGTCGGTTTGGATGGTTTGGTCGGACGCATTGGGACAACAAGAGGAGATCCGGACCTTCTTCCGGTCGGACTGTTTGGAGGGTTCAGGATGGGCGGGTTGGACGGTTTGGTCGAATGGTTCGGGACAACTTTGGAGGGACCGGAACGGTCGGGTTCGACTAGTAGGCCGGATGGTTCGGGACAACTAGAAGAAATCCGGACCTTCTTCCGGACAACCGTTTGGAGGGTCCGGGACGGACGGGTTCGACGGTCCCGGACCGGGTTCGACGGTTTGGTCGGATGGTTCAGGACAACTTTGGAGGGTCCGGGATGGTTGGGTTGGATGGTTTTGTCGGCTGGTTCCGGACAACTAGGACACCCGTTTGGATGGCTCGGGACCAATTTGGAGGGTCCTTGAAGGTCGGATTCGACGGTTTGGTCGGATGGTTCGGGACAACTAGAGGAGATCCGGACGTTCTTCCGGACAGACCGTTTGGAGGATCCGGGGCTGTCCGGTTGTTCGGTTTGGTCAGATGGTTCGGGACAACTTTGGTGGGTCCGGTTGGAGTGTCCGGGACGGTCGGGTTTGGCCGGATGGTTCGGGACAACTAGAGGAGATCCGGACCTTCTTCTGGACGACCGTTAGGAGTGTCCGGGACGGTCGGGTTCGAGGGTTTGGTCAGATGGTTCCGGATAACTAGAGGAGATCCGGACCTTCTTCCGGATAGACCATTTGGATGGTCCGGGACTGTTAGGTTGTCTGGGTTGGTCGGATGGTTTGGGACAACTTTGGATGGTCCGTTTGGAGGTTCCAGGATGGTCGGGTTGGACGGTTTGGCCGGACGCATCGGGACAACAAAAGGAGATCCTGATCTTCTTTCCGCCAGACCGTTTGGAGGGTCCGGGATGGTCGGGTTGGACAGTTTGGTCGGATGGTTTGCGACAACTTTGGACGGACCGTTTGGTGGGGCCGGGACGGTCAGGTTGGACGGTTTGGTCGGATGGTTCGGGACAACTTTGGAAGGTCCGGTTGGAGGGTCCGGGACTGTCAGGTTGGACGGTTTGGTCGGATGCATCGGGAAAACAATAGGAGATCTGTACCTTCTTCCGGCCTTACCATTTGGAGGGTCCAGGACGGTCGGGTTGGACGGGTTGGTCGGATGGTTCGGGATAATCTTGGAGGGTCCGGGACGGTCGGGTTCGACGATTTGGCCTTACCGTTTGGAGGGTCCAGGACGGTCGGCTTCGATGGTTTGGTCGGATGGTTTGGGAGAACTTTCGAGGGTCCGGGAAGGTCGGGTTCGACGGTTTGATCGGATGGTTCGGGACAACTAGAGGAGATCCGGACCTTCTTCCGGATCACTGTTTGGAGGGTCTGGGACGGTCGGGTTCGACGGTTTGGTCGGATGGTTCGGGACCACTTTGGAGGGTCCGGGAAGGTTGGGTTCGACGGTTTGGTCGGATGGTTCAGGATAGCTGGAGGAGATTCAGACCTTCTTCTGGACGGACCGTTTGGACGGTCCGTGACTATCAGTTTGGACGGTTCGGTCGGATGGTTCGGGACAACTGTGGAGGGTCCTGGACGGTCGGGTTGGACGGTTTGGTCAGATGTATGGGGACAACAATAGGAGATCTAGACCTTCTTCCGGCCGGACGGTTTGGAAGGTCTAGGACGGTTGGGTTCGATGGCTTGGTCAGATGGTTCGCGACAACTTTGGAGGGTCCGGAAGGGTCGGGTTCGACGGTTTGGTCAGATGGTTCGGGACAACCTTGGAGGGTCCGGGACGGTCAGATTCAACGATTTGGCCGGACGATTCTAGACAACTAGAGGACATCCGAACCTTCTTTCAGATGACTTTTTGGAGAGTCCGGGACGGTCGGGTTCGACGGTTTGGTCGGATGGTTCGGGACAACTTTGGAGGGTCCGGGACGGTCGGGTTCAACAATTTGGCCGAATGGTTCGGGACAATTTGAGAAGATCCGGACCTTCTTCCGGACGACCGTTTGCAGGGTCCGGGACGGTCGGGTTCGACAGTTTGGTCGGATGGTTCAGGACAACTAGAGGAGATCCCGACCTTCTTTCGGACGGACCATTTGGATGGTCCGTGACTGTCAGGTTGGACGGTTTGGTCGGATGGTTCGGGACAACTTTGGAGTGTGCGTTTGGAGGGTCCGGGATGGTCGGGTTGGAAGGTTAGTCGGATGGTTCAGGACAACTTTGGAAGGTCCGTTTGGAGTTCCCGGACGGTCAGGTTGGACGGCTTGGTCGGATGCATAGGGACAACAAGAGGAGATCCGGACCTTCTGCCGGCCGGACCGCTTGGAGGGTCCGGGCGCGGTCGGGTCGGACGGCTTGGTCCGATGGATCGGGACAACTTTGGAGATTTGGACCTTCTTCCGGACGTACCGTTTGGAGCGTCCGGGACTGTCAGGTTATCCGGTTTGGTCGGATGGTTCGGGTCAACCTTGGTGGGTCCGTTTGGAGGTTCGGCATAGCCGGGTTGGACGGATTGGTCGGATGCGTCGCGACAACAGGAGGAGATCCGGACCTTCTTCCGGCCTGACCGTTTGGAGGGTCCGAGACGGTCGGGTTGGACGGTTTGGTCGGATGGTTCGGGACAACTTTGGAGGGTTCGTTTGGAGGGTCCGAGACGGTCGGGTCGAACGGTTCGGTCGGATGCATCGGGACAACAATGGGAGATCTAGACCTTCTTCCGGCCGAACCGTTTGGAGGGTCCAGGACAGTCGGCTTGGACGGTTTAGTCGGATGGTTTGGCGTCAACTTTGGAGGGTCCGGAATGGTAGGGTTCGACGATTTGGCCGGATGGTTCGGGACAACTAGAGGATATCTGGACCTTGTTCCGGACGACCATTTTTAGGGTCCCGGACGGTTGGATTCGACGGTTTGGTCGGATGGTTCGGGACAACTTTGGACGGTCCGTTTGGAGGGTCGGCACAGCCGGGTTGGACGGTTTGGTCGGATGCGTCGCGACAACAATAGGAGATCCAGACCTTCTTCTGGCCGGACCGTTTGGAGTGTCCGGGACGGTCGGGTTCGACGGTTTGGTCGGATGGTTCGGGACAACTTTGGAGGATCCGCGAAGGTCGGGTTCGACGGTTTGGTCAGATGGTTCATGATAACTAGAGGAGACCCGGACCTTCGTCCGAACGACCGTTTGGAGGGTCCGGGACGGTCGGGTTTGACGGTTTGGTCGGTTAGTTCGGGACCACTTTGGAGGGTCCAGGAAGGTCGGGTTCGACGGTTTGGTCGGAGGGTTCGGGACAAATTGAGGAGTTGCGGACCTTCTTCCGGATGACCATTTGGAGGGTCCAGGACGGTCGGGTTTGACGGTTTGGTCGAATGGGTCGGGACCACTTTGGGGGGTCCGGGAAGGTCGGGTTCGACGGTTTGGTCGGATGGTTTGGGACAATTAGAGAGTTCTGGACCTTCTTTCGGAGGACTGTCTGGAGGGTCCGGGACGGTCAGGTTCGATGGTTTGGTCGATCCGGGACAACATTGGAGGGTCCGCGAAGGTCGGGTTTGCTGGTTTGGTCGGATGGTTCGGGACAACTAGAGGAGACCCGGACCTTCTTCCGGACGACCGTTTGGAGGTTCCGGGATGGTCGGGTTCGACGGTTTGGTCGGATGGTTCGGGTCAACTTTGGAGGGTCCAGGAGGGTCGGGTTCGACAGTTTGGCCGGACGATTCCGAACAACTCGAGGAGATCCAGACCTTCTTCCGGATGACCGTTTGGAGGGTCCGGGACGGTCGGGTTCGACAGTTTGGTCGGATGATTCGGGACAACTTTGGAGGGTCCGGGACGGTCGGGTTCAACGATTTGGCCGGATGGTTCGGGACAACTAGAGGAGATCCAGAACTTCTTCCGGACGACCGTTTGGAGTGTCCGGGATGGTCGGGCTCAACGGTTTGGTCGGATGGTTGCGGACCACTTTGAAGGGTCCGGGAAGGTCGGGTTCGACGGTTTGGTCAGATGGTTTAGGACAACTAGAGGAGATCCGGACCTTCTTCCGGACAAACTGTTTAGATGGTCCGTGACTGTCAGATTGGAGGTTCGGTCGGATGGTTCGGGAGAACTTTGGAGTGTGCGTTTGGAGGGACCGGGATGGTCGGGTTGGAAGGTTTGGTCGGATGCACCGGGACAACAATAGGAGATCTGGTCCTTCTTCCGGCCGGACCGTTTGGAGGGTCGGGACGGTCGGGTTGGACGGTTTGGTCTGATGATTCGGGAGAACTTTGGAGATCCGGACCTTCCGTTTGGAGCGTCCGAGACAGTCAGGTTGGACGATTTGTTCGGATGGTTCGGGACAACTTTGGAGGGTCCGTTTGGAGGGTTCGGGACGATCAGGTTGGATGGTTTGGTCAGACGGTTCGGGACAACTTTGGAGTTTCAGACCTTCTTCCGGTCGAACCGTTTGGAAGGTCCGGGACGGTCAGGTTGGAAGGTTTGGTCGGATGCATCGGGACAACAAGAGGAGATCCGGACCTTCTTCCAGCCGGACTGTTTGGAGGGTCCGGGACGGTTGGGTTGGACAGTTTGGTCCGATGGTTGGGAAAACTTTGGAGATCCGGATCTTCTTGCAGTAAGGACCGGTTGGAGGGTCCGGGACTATCAGGTTGTCCGGTTTGGTCTGATGGTTCGGGACAACTTTGGAGGGTTCGTTTGGAGGGTCGGGACAGCCGGGTTGGACGGTTTGGTCGGATGCGTCACGACAACAAGAGGAGATCCGGATCTTCTTCCGGCCGGACCGTTTGGAGGGTCCGGGACGGTCGAGTTGGACGGGTTGGTCGGATGGTTCGGGACCACTTTGGATGGTCTGTTTGGAGGGTCTGGGACAGTCGGGTTGGACGGTTCGGTCGGATGCATCGGGGAAACAATAGGAGTTCCAGACCTTCTTCCGGCTGGACCGTTTGGAGGTCCGAGACAGTCGGGTTGGACGGTTTGGTCAGATGTTTCGGGTCAACTTTGGAGGTTCCGGAACGGTCGGGTTCGAAGATTTGGCCGGATGGTTCGGGACAACTAGAGAAGTTCCAGACCTTTTTCCGAACGACCGTTTGGAGGGTCCGGGACGGTCGGGTTCGACGGTTTGGTCGGATGGATCGGGACAACTTTGGAGGGTCCGCGAAGGTCGGGTTCGACGGTTTGGTCAGATGGTTCGGGACAACTAGAGGAGAATCGGACCTTCTTCTGAACGACCGTTTGGAGGGTCAGGGATGGTTCGGGACAACTTTGGAGGGTCCAGGAAGGTCGGGTTCGACGGTTTGGTCGGATGGTTCGGAACAACTAGAGGAGATCTGGACTTTCTTCCGGACAGACCGTTTGGATGGTCCGGGACTATCAGGTTGTCCGGTTTGATCGGATGGTTTGAGACAACTTTGGAGGGTCTGTTTGGAGGGTCTAGGGCGGTCGGGTTGAACGGTTTGGTCGGGTGCATCAGGACGACAAGAGGAGATCCGAACCTTCTTCCGACCGGACCGTTTGGAGGATCCGGGACGGTGGGGTTGGACTGTTTGGTCTGATGGTTCAGGACAACTTTGGAGATCCTGACCTTCCGGACGGGCCGTTTGGATGGTCCGGGACGGTCAGGTTGGATGGTTTGGTCGGATGGTTCGGGACAACTTTGGTGGGTCCGTTTGGTTGGATGGTTTGGATGCTCCGGGAAAACAATAGGAGATCCGTACCTTCTTCCGGCCGGACCGTTTGGAGGGTCCGGGACGGTCGGGTTGGACGGTTTGGTCGAATGGTTCGGGACAACTAGAGGAGATCCGGATATTCTTCCGGACGACCGTTTGGTGGGTTCGGGGCGGTCGGGTTAGACGGTTTTGGTAGGATGCATCGGGACAACAATAGGAGATTCAGACATTCTTACGGCCAGATCGTTTGGAGGGTCCGGGATGATCGGGTTGGATGGTTTGGCCGGATGGTTCGGGACAACTTTGGAGGTTCTGGGACGGTCGGGTTCGACGATTTGCCCGGATCTTTCGGGACAACTAGAGGAGATCCGGACCTTCTTCCGGACGACCGTTTGGAGCGTCCGGGACGGTTGGGTTCGACGATTTGGTCGGATGGTTCGGGACAACTTTGGTGGGTCTGGGAAGGTCGGGTTCGGTGGTTTGGTCGGATGGTTAGGGACAACTAGAGGAGATCTGGACCTTCTTCCAGACGACCGTGTGGAGGGTCTGAGACGGTCGGGTTCGACGGTTAGGTGGGATGGTTGGGGACAACTTTGGAGGGTCCATTTGGAGGGTCCGAGATGGTCAGTTTGGACAGTTTGGTCGGATGCATTGGGATAACAATAGGATATCCAGACCTTCTTCCTGCTGGGCCGTTTGGACGGTCGAGGACGGTCGGGATGGACGGTTTGGTTGGATGGTTCTGGAAAACTTTGGATCGTCCGGGAAGGTCGGGTTCGACGATTTGGTCGGATGCTTGGGACAACTAGAGGAGACCCGGACCTTCTTCCGGACGACCGTTTGGAGGTTCTGGGATGGTCGGGTTCGATGGTTTGGTGGGATGGTTTAGGAAAACTTTGGAGGGTCCGTTTGGAGGGTCCGGGACGGTAGGTTTGGACGGTTTTGGTCGGATGCATCGGGACAACAATAGGAGATTCGGACCTTCTTCCGGCTGGACTGTTTGGAGGGTCCGGGGCGGTCGGGTTGGACGGTTTGGTTGGATGTTTCCGGACAACTCTGGATCGTCCGGGATGGTCGGGTTCGACGATTTGGTCGGATGCTTTGGGACAACTAGAGAAGATCTGGACCTTCTTACGGACGACCATTTGGAGGGTCCCGGACGGTCGGGTTCGACGCTTTGGTCGGATGGTTCGGGACAACTTTGGAGGGTCCAGGAAGGTCGGGTTCGATGGTTTGGTCGGATGGTTCAGGACAACTAGAGGAGATCCAGACCTTCTTCCGGGCGGACCGTTTGGAGGGTCCGTGACTGTCTGGTTGGACAGTTTGGTCGGACGGTTCGGGACAACTTTGGAGGGTGCGTTTGGAGGGTCCTGGACGGTCGGGTTGGATGGTTTGGTCGGATGCATCAGGACAACAAGAGGAGATCCGGACCTTCTTCTGGCCAGACCGTTTCGAGGGTCCGTGACTGTCAGGTTGGATGGTTTGGTCGGATGGTTCGGGACAACTTTGGAGGGTCCGGAACGGTCGGGTTGGATGGATTGGTCGGATGCAAAGGGACAAGAAGAGGAGATCCGAACCTTCTTCCGGCCGGACGGTTTGGTGGGTCTGGGACGGTCGGGTTGGATGGTTTGCTCGGATGGTTCGAGAGAACTTTGGAGGGTCCCGGACGGTCGGGTTCGACGATTTGGCCGGATGGTTCGGGACAACTAGAGGAGATCCAGACCTTCTTCCGGTCGGACCGTTTAGAGGGTCCGGGACGGTCGGGTTGGGCGATTTGGTCGGATGGTTCGAGACAATAAGGGGAGATCCGGACCTTCTTCCGGCCTTACCGTTTGGAGGGTCCGGGACGGTCAGGTTGGACGGTTTGGTCGAATGGTTCGGGACAACTTTGGAGGGTCCGTTTTGAGGTTCCCGGATAGTCGGTTTGGACGGTTTTGTCAGATCCATCGGAACAGCAAAGAGGAGATCCAGACCTTCTTCCGGCTGGACCGTTTGGAGGGTCCGGGACAGTCGGGTTGGACGGTTTAGCCGGATGGTTCGGGACAGCTTTGGAGGGTCCGAGACGGTCAGGGTCGACGATTCGGCCGGATGGTTCCGAACGACTAGAGGAGTTCCAGACCTTCTTCCGGTCGACGGTTTGGTCGGATGGTTCGGGACAACTTTTAGGTCCGGGAACGTCGGGTTCGACGGTTTGGTCGGATGGTTCGGGACAACAGAAGGAGATCCGACCTTCTTTCGGCCGGACCGTTTGGAGGGTCCGGGACGGTCGAGTTGGACGGTTTGGTCGGATGGTTCGGGACAACTTTGGATCGTCCGGGAAAGTCGGGTTCGACGATTTGGTCGGATGCTTCGGGACAACTAGAGGAGATCCGGAGCTTCTTCCGGATGACCATTTGGAGGGTCTGGGACTGTCATATTGTCCGGTTTGGTCAGATGGTTTGGGACTGTCATGTTGTCCGGTTTGGTCGGATGGTCCGGGACTGTCATGTTGTACAGTTTGGTCGGATGGTTCGGGACAACTAGAGGAGATCCGGATATTCTTCCGGACGACCGTTTGGTGGGTTCGGGGCGGTCGGGTTGGACGGTTTGGTAGGATGCATCGGGACAACAATAGGAGATTCAGACATTCTTACGGCCAGATCGTTTGGAGGGTCCGGGATGATCGGGTTGGACGGTTTGGTCGGATGGTTCGGGACAACTTTGGAGGTTCTGGGACGGTCGGGTTCGACGATTTGTCCGGATCTTTCGGGACAACTAGAGGAGATCCGGACCTTCTTCCGGACGACCGTTTGGAGCGTCCGGGACGGTTGGGTTCGACGATTTGGTCGGATGGTTCGGGACAACTTTGGTGGGTCTAGGAAGGTCGGGTTCGGTGGTTTGGTCGGATGGTTAGGGACAACTAGAGGAGATCTGGACCTTCTTCCAGACGACCGTGTGGAGGGTCTGGGACGGTCGGGTTCGACGGTTCGGTGGGATGGTTGGGGACAACTTTGGAGGGTCCATTTGGAGGGTCCGAGATGGTCAGTTTGGACAGTTTGGTCGGATGCATTGGGATAACAATAGGATATCCAGACCTTCTTCCTGCTGGACCGTTTGGACGGTCGAGGACGGTCGGGATGGACGGTTTGGTTGGATGGTTCTGGAAAACTTTGGATCGTCCGGGAAGGTCGGGTTCGACGATTTGGTCGGATGCTTGGGACAACTAGAGGAGATCCGGACCTTCTTCCGGACGACCGTTTGGAGGTTCTGGGATGGTCGGGTTCGATGGTTTTGGTGGGATGGTTTAGGAAAACTTTGGAGGGTCCGTTTGGAGGGTCCGGGACGGTAGGTTTGGACGGTTTGGTCGGATGCATCGGACAACAATAGGAGATTCGGACCTTCTTCCGGCTGGACTGTTTGGAGGGTCCGGGGCGGTCGGGTTGGACGGTTTGGTTGGATGTTTCCGGACAACTCTGGATCGTCCGGGATGGTCGGGTTCGACGATTTGGTCGGATGCTTTGGGACAACTAGAGAAGATCTGGACCTTCTTACGGACGACCGTTTGGAGGGTCCCGGACGGTCGGGTTCGACGCTTTGGTCGGATGGTTCGGGACAACTTTGGAGGGTCCAGGAAGGTCGGGTTCGATGGTTTGGTCGGATGGTTCAGGACAACTAGAGGAGATCCAGACCTTCTTCCGGGCGGACCGTTTGGAGGGTCCGTGACTGTCTGGTTGGACAGTTTGGTCGGACGGTTCGGGACAACTTTGGAGGGTGCGTTTGGAGGGTCCTGGACGGTCGGGTTGGATGGTTTGGTCGGATGCATCAGGACAACAAGAGGAGATCCGGACCTTCTTCTGGCCAGACCGTTTCGAGGGTCCGTGACTGTCAGGTTGGATGGTTTGGTCGGATGGTTCGGGACAACTTTGGAGGGTCCGGAACGGTCGGGTTGGATGGATTGGTCGGATGCAAAGGGACAAGAAGAGGAGATCCGAACCTTCTTCCGGCCGGACGGTTTGGTGGGTCTGGGACGGTCGGGTTGGATGGTTTGCTCGGATGGTTCGAGAGAACTTTGGAGGGTCCCGGACGGTCGGGTTCGACGATTTGGCCGGATGGTTCGGGACAACTAGAGGAGATCCAGACCTTCTTCCGGTCGGACCGTTTAGAGGGTCCGGGACGGTCGGGTTGGGCGATTTGGTCGGATGGTTCGAGACAATAAGGGGAGATCCGGACCCTACAACTGGCCCGTCCAGATGAAGGTCCGCATCTCCTCTAGAAATCGTGGACCTTACAACCGGACTGTCCTGCACCCTCCGACCAGATGGTCCGGATGAAGGTCCAAATCTCCTGTACAAATCCCATACCCACAACCGGCATGTCCCAGACCTTCCGACCGGACCATCCGGGTGAAGGTCCAGATCACCCCTAGATGTCCCAGACCATCCAATCAGACCGCCCCAGACCCTCCAACCGGGCCGTCCGAATGAAGGTCCGCATTTCCTCTAGAAGTCCCGGGCCCTACAATAGGTCCGTCATAGAACTTCAAACCGAACCGTCCAACCAGATCTACCAGATGAAAGTCTGGATCTCTTCTGAGTCCCAGATCCTCCAACTTGACTGTCCTAGACTCTCTGACCGGGCGGTCCGGATGAGTTCCGAATCTCCTCTAGAAGTCCCAGACCCTCAAACAGGACCCTCCCGGACCACCGGCAGGATGATCTGGATGAAGGTCCAGATCTGCTATTGAAGTCCCAGACCCTCCAACCGGACCGTCCCGGACCTTCCGACCGGATGGTCCAGGTGAAGGTCCGGGTCTCCTCTAGAAGTCCCGAGCCTCCAACCGGACCATCTGGATGAAGGTCCAGATCTCCCTAGAACTCCCGGACCATCCCGGACCCTACAACCAAACCGTCCGGATGAAGGTCCGAATCTCCTCTAGAAATCGTGGACCCTTCAACCGGACCATCCCACACCCTACACAGGACGATCCGAATGAAGGTCCGAATCTCCTCTAGAAGTCCCAGACCATCCAACTAGACCATCCCGGACATTATGACCGAACGGTACGGATGAAGCTCATGATCCCTTATATAATTCCTAGACCGTCCGACCGGACCATGATGAGGACATGGCCCCCATGGATATACCCACTACCACCACTACTTCCACTACTTCAACTACATCTGCTGCTCGAGCTATAAAGAACAAATGGAGGTTCGTCAAGATCATCAAGAATAAGCGAGGACTCAAGTTCAAGCTCTCGGAAAGAGGATGGAATGAAGTTCATGTGTCCATAAAGATGTTCCACATGAATTGGTGATGTACAAAGAGTCTTTCCACACCACTTTTGCTCCAAGAAGGGTTAGAGATAGAGTCCCACAAGATCTAGACTTTGATTCGGATTCTTGAGATAGCCCTGAATTCAAACGTCTTTATCTCGAGCATACGGACTCTGATTTGGGTAATTTTGGACACTCTAGAAATCTTATCTCATGCTCTTTCCAACCTGTCCAACCCCACATCCAAATTCCTTACGAGCCAATCACAATAGCCAAAACAATCTAAGACTACCTCTGTAACAGATCACCTCTTATTTTTATATACCCCCTAGGATTCTCTCTTTAGTTTTTGGGGTTTCATTGAGTTGTTTAGCTACTACTATATTATCACATCTACAAGTCGTGTAAGACTACCGCCTCGTTTAGATCGCCAGTGGAATCCCAACACATTTTCTTCTATCTCTTGTGCCAATTTAATACTCGCAATTTCAGAATGCAATTTATCATAGTTGCTTGCAGGAACTCAAACTTCGTTGTTCAGATTGATCATGCCTACGACAAGGTCAATAACCATCGGAGGTTAGTTTAGCGATTGCTAAGGCGTATCGTCACGTACGGTATAGTTAGATCATCAAGGTCAAACTCCACCAAACCGTTAGTTACCTTCGTCTCACGAAAGATCGGGCCACCGTCTCATCAAGTGGTATCACAGCTATAGTTGCTAGGTTAGATGTATCATTTCATAGTTAAATCTGTTTCTACCAAATGTCCAAAAAAAGCCTTAAAAAAAGTAGATTAGTTACCCGCTGTCCAAACCAATTTGAGCCTCGCAATTTTCATCATAGTTTTTGCATTATTGAATTTTTGCTGCATTGATCTTGTCGAGGTGCTAGATTAGATTAGTTCGTAGTCGAAATTTTTCTACTAGATCGAACCTCTTTGTGTTGCTTCTAGTTCTTCCTGCAGAAAATTTAAAAAAGAGAGAAAGAAGAGTTACTGTCGTGGCAAGGTTTTTGCAGCCAATTTCAGCGGCGACAACCCATGGCACCACCCACTACTGCCATTGATCCATCAAATTGCATCGCTGTATGCTTCCACGCACCACCCCACGCTGCCACTCCTGCCACCACTTGCCACATCAAGGTGCTACTACCGTCGCACCATCTTGCTGCTGTGACAAGGTTCACCGCCACTATCAAGCTCCTTGCTGCCATGGGCCGAGGAGAAGAACTAGTGCTGGTTGCATCTTGGTGTTAGTTCTATTAGATTAGATCTAAGAAAGAAGACGCAAGAGTCCAAGGGAAAAAGGAAAGTGAAGTTGCTTGAAGTTCAAATTGAAAGATAAAGTCTTGCCTTGTTTGATTCGATCTCTATCTCTTGGGCAAAGAGTTGGCCAATCTCAAGGACTCCTCCACGACCTTAAGGAGGTCCCTGGACGTCATATCCATGCAGATTCAGACCAGGATTCAAAGTTTGAATCGGTTTTGATTCGGATTTAAAATTAGAGCACAATCCGGACTCAAAAAATAAGGTGCCCAGAAAATTCTACAAATATTACAGACACTCAGGCATAATTCAAGGAGTCCACAGATAAATTTTTAGCTCAATTGGACAAGTGGTTTGGGAGAAATCACTGATTTAAGTTTCTGCCTGCTGCCACTTTCCTGCCGCGGCACGATTTCTGCTATTTTCTACTGTCGCGGCAGCACTACGGCAGAACACTGGTTTTGACTACTTGAGATTTTTTGCTCCTTTAGGTATTTTTCTGAGGTATAAAAAATTTAAAAAACTATAAAAAGAATAAGAAGCCACACAGAAGGCCACTAATTAAAAAAGAAAGAAAATTTAATCTCGAAAGAATTCTTGCATTGCATTGCTTCTTGAGCTTGTGATCTTTTGCCTCCATTGTTTTAATATCTAGGCTTGGTTAAATTTTGCTTGTTCTTGTCTAAGTCCAGCAACTAGGACTAGTATTTTGAGCATTTTTTTTTAACTTTGCATAGCTACGTTGATCATTTGCTATTCCTTGCTACCATACTGAAGCCAACCAAGCTCCACTTTCTTATACTGTACTTTATTTGGTCACCTTGGTAATCGCTATATTAATCTTTTGATCATCTTTGACATAGTCAAAGGCCGACAACCACTGTAGCACAGTAAGAACTGGTAAGAGTTTGGTATTTGCTACAGAATTTTTGAGATTCCTTCCACCCCACACACCATATTATAGAAGTTGGTAGGAACATATACTTGTGATTTGTTTCCTTATCTTCTACTGACAATGACAGGTTCTAGAGTAATCAATTCTTGAGCTAGATCTATAGTGGGAGATGTGCCATAGCCTGAGGCACATGTTTCTTTCTCACCACCACAGCAAGTATAACTACCTCCACGAAAGGTACCACAACGTGAAAAGTAACATGATCATGTTGTCTCCATGCCAATATTTGAGGGTTGTAATACGCCTGATTTCTATCTCGATTGGGAATTAGAACTCAATGAAATATTTGCTAGCCATATCTTTCCTAAGCATAAGCAAGTACGGGCTGCTATTAGTACATTCACTGATTTTGCTTCTATTTGGTGGGATGAATATTATCGATTATATCCTGATTATATACCTGCTATTTGGGATGATTTAAAACTTGCAATGTGATATGAATTCATATCGTCCTCTTTTATACGTAGCAAGCTTCGAAAGTTGTAACATTTAGAACAAGGTAGTAACACCGTTGATGAGTACTATCAAGACCTTTAATATTACTTATTTTGTTGTAATATCAATGAAAGTGAGGAAGCTACTCTTCATAGATTTTGGAAAGGTTTGAACCATGATATTAAGGATGAACTTATGCATAAGAACTGCTTTTCTATCAATCGTTTGTTTCATCTTGCTTGCAAAGCTGAACAGATGATCAAGAGACGGACAAATGAGGCCAATAAACACAAGGTACAAATTCTCATGTTGCAACCTACTAAAGGTACTAGTCTCCATGCTCCCCGTGATGAACTCTACTTGTCCACTACTGATACTATTTTAGAGCAACCTAGAGTGGAACCGCTTGTTACATTGCCTTTACCACAAGTTGAGAATGTTGTTTGTAAAGAATTACTCAATGCTCCTTGTGATAAGGAAGAGTTGTGTGATAACACTTCACTTATATCTACACCACAATTAGATGATGAACATGCTACTTGTGTTTTAGAATCACATGTTAGTGCTTAAATTAGTGTTCCCTGTGCTGAAATTGTTATTAGCCTTCATGAGAAATTGATTAAACATGCTGAAATTGTTTCCCAAGAATCACATGATAATTTTTCTGGAACCAATGCACTACTTGCTGATTTGAGCTTGCCATTTGATCAACTAACTGAAATACCTGCAGATATATGTGCACCATGTGAAACTCATGTTTTATATACTAATTTGGGTGCACCAAGCATTGATATGGATAAAATGAATTTCAAATTTTCAAATTTGGTTATTTCTAATGTTCCTCTAGATGATAACCATACTGTTTTAGGCCTTCCAAATAGTGATATTGACTCTACTGCTTTGATTGCTTCATATGCTAAGAATGGTTGCTATGAGAGTCTAGCAGCGTCAAAAGTTGAGCCTTGTGAATTGGATGATTCTGAGATATGATGTGATAAGTTAGTAGCACCTGAAAAAGAACTAGATGCCATATTCTCTAATTTATTGTGCTATGTTAATCTTGACATGCCTATGCAATTGTCACATGCTCTAATGAAAGTTTCTGAACTAGTAAGTTTATCTTCATGGAATTCCATCTATACTCCGTGCTATCAAATTAATGTGATTGGAGAATATAATGTAGATTGTGGATTTTTTGTGCATAGCTTTTGCATGATCCGTGCTGATATTGTTGATAAACTTACTCGTTCCGACAATGATCATTTGCAATTGTTTATCTCGTCAACTTTGCAATGTGAGAATTTCATTCAAAAACTTATGTTGCATGCTGCCACAAATTTTTGTGTTCCCCCACATCCTAAAATTCAGCATGCTAGTGATTATCCTTTCATCTCTTTGAATGTACATTCGCATAATTTTTGATGGCACATGTTTGAGCAATATTATGATGAATGCTTCACATATGCTTACAAAACTAGTTGCAACACTTGTGGTATGGATAGTTTTGATAAGCTTATAATCCCTTTTGCTAATGCTCATCACAAAGACAAGTTATTCACATATATTTGCAACTTGATTTGCAATGCTTGCTGGAAATCTAAAAATGATATGGCACTATACATGCTTTTGAAATCTACCATGAAGTATCATATTTTCAATTCTGATTTGGATGTAATTGCTAACCACAAAGAACTAACCATGATTGATAGATATATACATGCTGCTTACACACTTTCTTTGCTCTTTGATGAGGATGGCTTTGTTTTGAAGGAAGGGAGGATGATGAGGACATGGCCCCCATGGATATACCTACTGCCACCTCTACTTCTACTACTTCAACTACATCCGCTACTTGAGTTATAAAGAATAAACGGAGATTCGTCAAGATCGTCAAGAATAAGAGAGGATTCAAGTTTAAGCTCTTGGAAAGAGGAAGGAATGAAGTTCATGTGTCCATAAAGATATCCCATATGAATTGGTGCTGTACAAGGAGTCTTCTCACGTTACTTTTGGTCCAAGAAGGGCTAGAGATAGAGTCCCACAAGATCTGGACTCTGATTTGGATTACTGAGACAGCCCTGACTTCTTTATCTCAAGCATACGGACTCCAATTTGGGTGATCTTGGACTCTCTAGAAAGCTTGTCTCATGCTCTTTCCAACCTTTCTAACCCCATATCCAAATTCCTTACGAGCCGATTGCAATAGCCAAAACAATCTGAGACTGCCTCTGTAACAGATCACCTCTTGTCTTTATATCTCCCCTAGGATTCTCTCCTTAGGTTTTGGGGTTTCATTGAGTTGTTTAGCTACCGCTACATTATCGCATCTACACTAATGTAGGACTACCGCCTTATTTAGATCGCCAGTGGAATCCCAATACATTTTCTTCTATCTCCTGTGCCAATTTAATACTTGCAATTTCAGATTGTAATTTATCATAGTTCTTGCTGGTTCTTCGGTTGCTTGCAGGAACTCGAACTTGGTTGTTCAGGTTGATCGTGCCTCGGCAAGGACAATAATCATCGGAGGTTGGTTTAGCGATTGCCAAGGTATATCGTCGCATACGGTATAGTCGGATTGTCAAGGTCAAACTCCACCAAACCGTTAGTTACCTTGGTCTCACCGAAAGATCGGGCCACCGTCTCATCAAACCATCCAATCAGACTGTCCCAGAACCTCCAACCGAGGTCCAGATCTATTCTAGAAGTCCTAGGTGCTCCAACCAGACCCTCTAACCGAACTGTCCCGGACCCTACAATCGGACCGGCCGGATGGAGGTCCGGATCTCCTATAGAAGTCCTGGACCCACCAACCGGACCGTCCTGGACCTTCTGATCAGATGGTTCGGAGAAGGCCTGGATCTCCTCTAGAAGCCCCGGACCTCCAACCGGACACTCCAACAAGACCGCCTGGATGATAGTCTGAATGTCCTCTAAAAGTTCTGGAACTTCCAACCATTCTATATCGGACCCTACAACTGGACCGCCTGGACCCTCCCACCAGACCGCCCGGATGAAGGTCCGGATCTCTGCTAAAAGTCCCAGAGCCTCCAACCTGACCTTCCCGAACCCTCCAAGCAGACCATCTGGATGAAGGTAAGGATCTCCCTAGCACTCCCGGGCCCTCCAACCTGATCGTCTTGGACCCTACAACCGGACCGTCCAGATGAAGGTCTGGATCTTCTCTAAAAATCACGGACCCTCCAACCGGACCGTCCCGCACACTCCGAACGATGAAGCTCCGAATCTCCTCTAGACCATCCAACCCGACCATCCCAGACATTATGACCGGACGGTCCGGATGAAGGTCAGGATCCCTTGTAGAATTCCTGGACCGTCCGACTGGGCCATCCAACAGGACCGTCCCGGAACCTCCAACTGAGGTCTGAATCGATTCAAGAAGTCTCGGGATGCTCCAACCGGACCGTCCCGGACCGTACAACCAGACCGGCTAGATCGAGGTCCAGATCTCCTATAGAACTCCCGGACTATCCCATACCTTCCGATCGGACGATCCGGATAAAGGCCCGGATCTTCTCTAGAAGTCCCGAGCCTCCAACCGGACACTCCAACAAGACCACCCAGATGATAGTCCTGATCTCCCCTAAAAATTTCGGAACCTCCAACTGGCTTGTCCTAGACCCTACAACTGGACCGCCCGGACCCTCCCGCTGGACCGCCCGAATGAAGGTCCGGATCTCCGCTACAAGTCCTGGAGCATCCAATTTGACCTTCCCAGACCCGCCAACCGAGCCATCTGGATGAAGGTCTGGATCTCCTCTAGAAATCGCAAACCCTCCAACCGGACCGTCCCGCACCCTCCGACCGGACCGTCCAGATGAAATTCTGAATCTTCTCTGGAAGTCCCGGACCATCCAACCAGACCATCCCGGACATTATGACTAGACGGTCTGGATGAAGTTCAGGATCCCTTATAGAATTCCTGGACCGTCCGACCAGGCCATCCAACCAGACTGTCCCGGAACCTCCAACCGAGGTCCGGATCCATTATAGATGTCCCGAGTGCTCCAACCGGACCCTCTAACCGGACTGTCCCAAACCCTACACTTGGCCCGGTTGGATGGAGGTTCGGATCTCCTATAGAAGTCCCAGACCCTCCGACCGGACCATCCCAGACCTTCCGATCGGACGGTCTGGATGAAGGCCCGGATCTCCTCTAGAAGTCCTGGACCTCCAACCGGACACTCCAACAAGACCGCCCGGATGATAGTCCGGATGTCCTCTAAAAGTTTTGAAACCTCCAACCGGTCTGTTCCGGACCCTACAACTGGATCGCCCGGACCCTCCCAACGGACCGCCCGGATGAAGGTCCGAATCTCCGGTACAAGTCCCGGAGCCTCCAACTTGACCTTCCCGGACGCTCCAACCTGACCATCTAGATGAAGGTCCGGATCTTCCTAGAACTCCCGGGCCCTCCAACCGGACCATCCCATACCTTACAACCGGAACGTCTGGATGAAGCTCTGAATCTCCTCTAGAAGTCCCGGACCATCCAACCAAACAATCCCGGACAATATGACCAAACAGTCCGCATAAAGGTCAGGGTCCCTTATAGAATTCCAAGACCGTCCGACCGAACCATCCTAGAACATCCAACTGAGGTCCAGATCTATTCTAGAAGTCCCGTGTGCTCCAACCGACCCTCTAACCGGTCTGTCCCGGACCCTACAACCGGACCGACTAGATGAAGTTCTGGATCTCCTCTTAAAGTCTCGGACACTCCAACCGGACCGTCCAAGACCATCCGACCGGACGGTCTGGAAGAAGGTCTAGAAGTCCCAGACCCTCCAACCGGACTGACCATCTGGACCGTCCCAGACTTTCTGACCGGACCATCCGAATGAAGGTTCGGATCTATTCTAGAAGTCCCGGTGTAATGACCCAAATCTTAATACACGAGATCCGTGAAGATCGTCGTAACTAAATTGGAGTTCTGTTTTTACCTGCATGCATATAGGTAGTTTAAAAAACATGACCTCGATTAAAAACCCTAACGCAAGCGCGAGGATCAATTTGAAATTGAGTTGTGGAACCAATGTCATGGCTCATGTAATAAGGTCGTAGCTATCCAAAAATCGTTACCAGCCGATTAGAACTCAATTTTATACCTAAACCCAAATTATTCTTCCAAAGCCAGTCTCCTCAAACCAAATAGAGATAAGTTAATCAGCTGACCCTACTCTACTCCAATTATAATAAAATTTTACATCTACAAGCTAATTATTACATTGACCTCAATATTTGAAGAAACGATTTAAAAACCTCGGATTCAAATTTCATTTTAGGGTCTATATACCAAAGTATTAAAATATGAGGTCAAAATAGGGTGTTACCTTTAACCTGTAAAATTTTTAAAACTAGGTTTACAAAAATTTTATTAGCCAACTCACAAGGTAATAAAGAAAATCCAAATAAAATAAAAAGAAAATCTCTTACCTACCTTACCTGTCACGTGAGACCTGCCCGCAGTCCATTTTCTCCACCTTGCCACAGCTGCAGCCCTTCTCTTCCACGTAGCACGCATGCCCTTTTCTTCTCCCCTGCCTTTTTCTTCACCATCCCCCACCGAGTTCTCCAAGGCTTCAGTGGCCTCTTCCCGTGGCAAGCTCCCCTGCTAAGCTCCCCCAAGAAGCACCCCGCCGCCGGTGCCATTTTCCTCATCCCCAAGCGCCGCCTCTTCTCCACACCTCTGCCTCCGCCCTCCCTCTGCTCACCCTCCACCCGCGGCGCTCCTCCCCGGTGAAGCCGCCGCCTCACCTCTCCAACCGCCACCTCCCCTGTGCCGCTTCACCCACCCGTCGCCCGCCTTGCTCCCGCCGCCGCTGCCTTTCCCAAGGACCGCCGCCGCTCGCCCCGTCCGAGCTCTGCTCCGAGCCCGGCACCCCCCCACCAGATCCACGCCGTTGCCCTCAGCTCCTCTCCGGCCGCCCTTGCTTCCCCAAGAAACGCCGCCGCCTCCCCGCTCCACTCCTCTGCATCTCCCCCCAAATCCCGCCCGAGCTCGTGGCCGCCGGCTCCGCCTCCCCAAGCCGCCGGGTCCCCTCCGCCCTAGCTCCCCGCCGGCTGGATCCCGAGCGCCGCTCGGCTCCCCTGGCCCCCGCTCGCGCCACTGCCATGCTCCTCCCCGAGCACCGCGGGCCCAAGCCCTAGCCCCTCCTCTCCGCACTCGGCTCCAGCAGCGCCAAGCTCAGAGGCCGCGCTGCTAGCTCGTGTCGTCCCCATCGCCGGTGATCCCGTTGTACCATTGCCGCAGCCAATCCGGTGACCTCCCTTCAATTCCTTGGCTCCACTTCGCACGACTCCTTCTCGTGGACTCAATTGTGCAAGTGATTTCCTTTTCATGCAGCTTGGAAGGAGATCACCATCCTGTTCCCCATGTCCAGTGACCTGCCGTCTCCTGCCGCCGTGTGTCCTGCTCTGGCGACCCTGGAGTTGTGTGCCACCCCCTGCTATGAGTGTTACACCCCGACGTTCAGACCCCGGCCGTGGAGATCCTCCCCAAGCTGAACTGCGGCATGTCTTCGAGGTGAGGCCGCGACCAGTGACCTCCTCCCTTCCCTCTCCTCTGTTCTGGGGTTCTGCCATTAGCGGTCGGATATGGACTCGATTGCGACTTGTTCCTTTCAGGATGAACTGGATTCAACCGAGATGTTCAATTGATGTTTAGTTTGTAAGTAACACATTGATGTGCTAATTAATTGATACCGACGGTTAGTTTTCCTTAGCAACGATGGTACCGGATAGCGACAATACAACACGCTCTAGTTCCCTGGATAGTTCATGTTAACATGAGGAGATCACTGTTCAGCTTAACCAATGCTTCACTGGGTATAAGCTGTGTATATATATATATACCTTAATAATAATAATAACAATAGGATCAGAGTTGTTATCACAGGAATTGAATACTAATTAGAGGAAGGATTCAATTGAAATGTGCAGATCATTGGCTGCTAGTGTAAGTAACCATTAGACGACACATCTGATGCGCTGACATCTTGTTGATCGCTCGAGTTAATGACCCCAGTCAATTTTGCGTCAAAGTTAACGTTAAGGCTCTCATAATAGTTAATAACCGATTCATAAAGTTAATGGATCCGACATCTTTTAGAAATCAGCGAATAAGGCTAAACCATCCGTTCGACTCAAGCCGCGAGTTCACGGTTAAGACCAACTAGTTATTAGTTAATCCGTATGATGCTCGGGTGAATGCTAGATGTTATTATAATCCAGTGCACTAACTAACTTAGTGGTTGTCACAACCGGTTGATTTTAAAAAGGTCAACTCAACGGTACCCTTACGTATACCTGTTTATGACTCGTTTACAACTGACAACGTCCCTTAGTGCTAGACACAGGTAAGGAAATAATATTAGTCTTCACATCTATATTTAGTTTAAATGGATCCGTAGGCTAGCAAGATATACTCATAAGAATAATCCCATACACTAGATGCTATTGAGTTTAGATGAAAGGAAAGGAGTACCTAGTTCCATGACATATGGAATTAGGTAACAAACTCTGGATTAACTAGGAAACCTAATACCTGTAAAGATGACCAGACGAAACTTGTTGTTCTCAGATGACGAGTTAATAGTGAGAATAAGATATACCCTACCTTGTTCTTTACTAAGAAGAAGACAGGAAATGTTAAATATGATTAAACTTGTAGAACGTAAGCGACCTCCAAAAATATGAACCTAGAGAATCTAGCTTAGCAGTCAATTTAAAATAGTTAGTGTCACAATTCGCCTAACGGCCAGAAAGTAACCGCGACCCGATGTTCTCACCTACGACAACGAATCGATTAACTGAGCCCTAACCCTAATTATAGATTTAAAGTCTTTCTCCTCAGTTGCATATCGTATCCCATGCATGCATCCATATTCTAGGTTCATCCATTGCCAAAGTTATAACACCGCTAAAACTAACCCCAAACCACCCAGCTAATTGTGAAATTAGTTCAATTCTTTTCTTTACTAAGAAACATACAAAAAGGATATATTCTAGAGAATCTAGCTTAACAGCTAAAGCAAAAATATTTAGTATCACAATTCACCTAAACTCGGTAGGAAAGCATATCATCAATGCATCATGCCCTTCTCGCTTTTATTCATTGTTCTTTCCTTCGCTTTTCCAGTTCGGGTGTTTTGGCGTTCTACCGATTGTTTCGGCACTTCGATAAACTCTACTCCCAGGCAAGCTCCATTGCTTGTTGATTAGTCATTACATTGTGGGTTAATCTTGTTTGGCATATTTAATTGGATTGACTTGGTACTTGCGTGGATGCTTACTTAATCTGTGCTTGATTTCGTACTAGTATCTGTAAGTCTAGGGTTATGCAGCCGCTATGGCTGAGAATAAGTTTGGTTGCCCTAATCAACTTGAACACCACTTAAGGTGAGATGTGAGAGCCGAAGGGAAAGTGTCTGATGGATAAAGTTGGTATCATTGGAGGAGCATGTTGCGACCAGGTGTACGGAAGTGAGACCGTCGCGATACCAACCCTGAGGTGACTCCATCGTGATTACTCCCCTTGTCACACGTGGACGTTAGCGACAGCGATGCTGGGGTGTAGTTGAGGTAAGACTAAGACCCTTGGAGCCTTGCAACCTCCAAGGGATAAGGCACTCTTTGCACCCAGGGTGATCGGCTGCCGGTAACGATCCGAGAGATAAATTGGAGGTGTGGTCGTGATGGCACACTATCAATGTGGAGATATTGTTATATGAATATTGTCCCACGTAACTGGGAGATTTTGAGAATATTGCCCCACGTAACTGGGAGCTTATGTGAATATTGTCCCACGTAACTGGGAGATGGCAAGTGAGCCACTGAGTTTATATTTTGAGAAGCACCTGTGACTAGTGGTTGCCATCACGCCCCCTCATTAAATATGTATGGAAATCTTAAATTGATTTGGTGGTTGATTCTATGTGTGCTTGCCTGTTTCGAATGAAGCTTGGTCCGAATGTTGATCCCCCTGCTGTATACATTGCTATCATGCTTATGTTATTGGTATAATCTATGTTTAAGCTGGTTCCTTGCTGTTATTAGGTGGTTGTTGAATCCGTTGAAATCTGAGGTTTAAAATGGTGTAGCTTATGTTCACTTTATCACTTGCATGCAACTCGAACCAATTAACAGTAGAGAAACTTAATCTTTTGTCAAAAAGGATTAGCACCATGTTTTAATTAGTCAATAAGCAATGTCTTGCGAGTACGGTGGTTGTACTCACCTAGGTTTATCCTAGGCAGGTTCATGGAGCGTCTGAAGTTGACGTTCGCTGCTCTGGTTTACCTCTTTCGGCTTCGACTCCTTGGGATTGTTGTGGACATGTTTGAGGTGGTTCCCCACCATCCCGGGTGTTTTCTTTCGTTTTTTCCGCTGCTGCCCTTGTGGCTATTTGATGTTTATCGACCTTCGGGTCAATTTATATGTAAGGTAAGTACTGCCCCGAGTATGGGACATGCTATAATTATCTGGTAATCCCTCTCTTTAGCGCTTTACTGTGATATACAATTTGTTCGTTGCGCTGCTCATATACCGTGCATGCATGTTTTGAAGTATATGAGCTAGCTGTGAAGAGTTACAGTTATTCTCTCTCTTTCACTAAGTGTGACCGGTTATGGTTGAGCGACCCGCTGACTGAGATGCAGTGCCGGTCAGGCAGGGTGTGGGTGATGGTACCGGGCCTTTGGGCGACCCACTGACCCCAGGGGTCAGGTTAGGGTGAGGGTATCACTGCCGGGCTCCTCCAATCATGTCTCGCTTTGTGGATTTGGGAAGGACTTTAACTCTCCACAGGACGTCGGAATGGTATGTGGTTTATGGAACGTTGTTCGCTTCTGGCCGGCTCAACCAACAGTGAAGGCATACGGCTCTGGTGATCGTATGGTGTGTTGGTCGGGTGTCGGGCTATCCAATTCCGGGTGTTCACGGCGCAGGTACCGTGCCATCGGTTGGGTAGCTGCTCGGTCTTTGGCGACAATTGTTTCCCTAAGCCATATATAATTCCGGGGTCCTGACACCCGGGCCTCCAATCAGACCCTCCAACCAGACTGCTTCGGACCCTCCACCCTGATCGTCCAGATGGGAGTCCAAATGTCCTCTAGAAATCCCCGACCCTGCCACCGGACCCTCCAATCAGACTGTTCAGATGATTGTTTGCATCTCCAAATGAAGTGCCAGACCTTCCAATAGGTCCGTCCCAGACCTTTCGAAATGTTGGGATGAAGTTCTAGATCTCATCTTGAATTCCTGGACCCTCCAACCGGGCCATCAACCGGACAGTCCTGGACCCTACAATTGGACTGTCCAGATGAAGGACCGGATCTCCTCTAGAAGTCTCAGGCCCTTTAACCGAACCATCCCAGAACTTACAACTGGACCATTGAGATGAAGGTCCGGATCTCCCCTAGAAGTCTAAGAGCCACCAACCGCACCGTCCTTGACCCTCCGACCTGACAATCTAAATTAAGGTCCCGATCTCCTCTAGAAGTCCCGGACCTTCCAACCGGAGAAGCTCCAGATCACCTCTAGATGTCCCGGACCCTCCAACCAGACTGTCCCGGACCGTACAACCACACGATTCGGATGAAGTTCTACATGTCCTCTACAAGTCTCAGACCCTCCAACCGAACCATCATGGACCGTCCAACCGGACAGTCTGTATGAAGGTCCGAATCTCCACTACAAGTACCAGACCCTCCAACCGGACTATCCTGGACCTTTCGACCGGGACCGTCCAGGTGAATTTCTGGATCTCCTCTAGAAGTCCTTGACCATGCAATCGGCCCCGGATCGTCTGAATGAAGGTCCGCATCTCCTCTAGAAATCTCAGGCCCTGCAATCGGTCTATCCCAGAACCTCAAACCGAACCGTCCAACCGGACCCTCTAGATGAAAGTCTGAATTTCCTCTAGAAGTCCCAGACCCTCCAACTCGACTGTCCCGGACCCTTCGACCGGACGGTCCGAATGAAGGTCCGAATCTCCTCTAGAAGTCCCGGACCATTCAACCGGACCGTCCCGGACCATCTGACCGAATGGTCTGGATGGAGGTACAGATTTCCTCTACAAGTCCTAGACCCTCCAACAGGACCATCCAACTAGACCATCCCGGACCCTCCGACCGGACGATCGGGATGAAGATCCAGATTTGCTACAGAAGTCCCAGACCCTACAATCGAACTCTCCCAAACCTTCCGATTGGACGATCCGAATGAAGTTCTGGATCTCCTCTAGAAGTGCCGGGCCTATAACCAGACCATTCAACCGGACCGTCCGGATGACCTCTAAATGTTCCGGAACCTCCAACCGGTCTGTCCCAGACCCTACAGCTGGATCGTCCTGGACCCTCCCGCCGGACCGCCCGGATGAAGGTCCGGATCTCTGCTACAAGTCCCAATGATAAGGGGTTATCCGATCTTCTCGATGAGGAACCGTGGATTAATGGTATAAATAGATGATCTCGCTAGCTGAACACCTGCACCAATGCACGAACCCTCAACTCTTTGGAAAATGCCCAAACACACCAGTAGATGATCGTCGTGAGACCACGAGCAATGATTGCCAAGTTCCCAATTCCCAATGGAACGACGGCTTGACCTTGATTTGCAGAACAAACACAATCGCCTAATTCTCTCTCAGCTATCCTCGAATGAACGCTGATTTGAAAGAACAAGCAATAGCTATGTTTCAATCCTTATGCATAAACTGGTCTGAAGCTAAAAGCCATGAGTACAGCAGTATATATAGACTTAGGACGTCCACCATAGTGTTAGGGTCCAAATCCAAGCTAACTCTAACTTCCCTAAGTTAGAGGACTCTATTTGGAAAAGAACAGATACAACCACCAAATTTTTTTGATTATTGCGGACAGACTAGAAGGAATCTGTGGATGGGCATATACCCCTTGGAAAGTACTCGGAGTTAGCTTTGCAACAAGTACTTATTTGCCTAATTTGGAGTTCATATGGGAAAACCACGGCTGTTTTAAATTCAGACCTCCTGGCTGTCCGAACCGAATCCGAATCGAGCCCAACCCTTTCCATCTTCTATTTCCTTGCCTTTTTCGCCTCAAATCCATGTGGAGTCATCTAAGAAAGTTATTGGGAACCTTTGGATGGTCATGTAAGAGTTGGATCCCACCAATACTTGACGCACAAGTCCCAATTCTTCAAGTATGGTGTTTCACTTCCGTTGTCCGAACTAGCTTGTGCAGCCTACACTTTTAAGGTCATAACTTTCTCTATAGAGCTCCAAATCATGCACCGTTTGATTCGTTGGAAAGTAGACTCAATCTCCTGTTGTCCTTTCTCCTCAAGTGGCACATTGTCCTCCTCACCTCCCGCTAGAACTCGACACGTTCTTGAATCAGCAAACACTTGTCAACCGCTTCAACGTCTCCTTCTAACTCTTGAGTTGAATACCTGAGTATCATTAAACAATTGGATTTAGGTAGTATAAAGCTCTCATCAATAATATTAGCATGTTCATTAAGGATTGAATTCACATGTTCATTAAGTAGCTTTGCTTTAGCTCTAGGTATTGGACCTTGTGGCAGCTCTATGTGTATCTCCTTGTTGGCATGTTCATCAGCAGCTGGTGAAGATGATGGTGAGCTAGGGATGCCCTCATCATCCTCCCCCTCTTGAAAAGGCGTCGCCCTCGACGCTTTATTGTCATCACCGAAGAATGGTAATAAATGGGCAACATTGAAGGTAGAACTCACGCTGTAATCATCACCAGGTAGCTCGATCTTATATGCATTGTCATTAATCTTTTCGAGTACTTTGAATGGTCCGTCACCTCTAGGCATTAATTTTGACTTGCGCCGAGCTGGGAAACGATCCTTGCGGTAATGCACCCACACAAAGTCGCCGGGCTCAAAGATCAGCTTCTTTCTCTTCTTGTTCGCCCTTGCAGCAAACATCTTCGATTTGCGCTCAATTTCTTCTTTCACCTTGATGTGCATTTTCTTGACATAATCAGCATGCTTAGATGCCTCCATATGAGCATGATGTTGACTTGGAAGGGGCAACAAATCCAATGGCGTAATAGGTTTGAAACCATACACCACCTCAAAGGGGCACATCTATGTAGTCGAGTGGACGGCCCTGTTGTAGGCAAACTCAACATGTGGTAAACAGTCTTCCCATTCTCTGATTTTTTTTCTTAATCATGGTTCTCAGCAGCATAGAGAGGGTGCGGTTCACCACCTCCGTTTGACCATCGGTTTGAGGGTGACAAGTCATGCTAAATAACAACTTGGTCCGCAATTTTCCCCACAATGTCTTCCAGAAATAACTCATGAACTTGACACCACGATCTGAAACGATAGTCCTAGGTACACCATGCAACCGCACAATCTTCCTGAAAAACAAGTCAGCAACATGTGACGCATCGTCGCTCTTGTGGCACAGTATAAAGTGTGCCATTTTTGAAAAGCGATCCACAATAACAAATATAGAATCTCTCCCCCTTTTAGTCCTAGGCAGGCCTAAAACAAAGTCCATACTAATATCCTAAGGTGCATTAGGAACAGGAAGAGGAGTATACAAACCGTGCGGATTCAATTTCGATTTCGCCTTGTGGCAAGTAATGCATCGCTGCACATACCGTTCCACATCACGCCTCATCTTAGGAAAATAGAAGTGATTGCTCAGCATAGATAATGCCTTATCACGTCCAAAGTGTCCCATTAGTCCACCGGCATGTGATTCCTGCAACAAGAGCAACGCATGGACGATGCTGGAACACATAATTTGTTAGCGCAAAACAAAAAGCCATCATGTAAGTGATATTTTTTCCAGCCTTTGCCTTTGTCGCAATGTGCATATGGAACAGCAAAATCATGGTCATGAGGATATAAATCACGCAAACTCTCTAAACCAGGAACTTGTACATCTAAATTATTCAAAAGCACACTTTTCCTAGAAAGAGCATCAGCTACCACGTTTTCTTTGCCTTTTTTATATTTCACAATGTAAGGAAATGACTCAATGAATTCAACCCACTTAGCATGACAACAGTTTAGTTTAGATTGACCGTGCAAATATTTTAAAGCCTCATGATCAGAATGTATAGTAAACTCCTTGGGACATAAATAATGCTACCAAACTTCTAAAACTCGCACTAACGCATAAAGCTCCTTATCATAGACCGGATAATTCAATTGTGCACCTTGTATTTTCTCGCTGAAGCAAGCTACTGGTCTACCCTCTCGCATCAATACACTACCAATACCAATTCCACTAGCATCACATTCAATTTCAAAAAAATTAGTGAAATCAGGTAAAACAAGCAATGGTGCTTCAGTCAAACGTTTCTTTAATTCAGCAAAAGCACGTTCTTGAGCTACCCCCAAAGTAAATTCAACACCCTTTTTAGTCAAGTCATTCAATGGGGCAACAATGGTACTAAAATCCTTAACAAATCACTGATAAAAACTAGCGAGTCCATGCAAGCTTCGTACTTGACTAACATTCACGGGAGTAGGCCAATTCGTAATTGCTTCAATTTTAGACTCATCTACCCAAGAAATATCGCACGGGCTTTGCAAAAAGTGCACTTTTCTAGGTTACCAAATAGTTTAGCATCACGTAGGACTTCTAGCACCTGACGAATATGAGTAATATGTTCAGTTTCAGTTCGGCTATAAATCAAAATATCATAAAAATACACAACCACAAATTTACCAATGAAACGCCTTTGTCGACGATTGGTAAACCGGCGATCTTACGGTACTCGCGAGATGATGATTGCTGGGGGGTAGGGACCTCTAGGGGCCAATCGCCAGGAGTTCTGACAGCAGGGAACAGCCGTTTTTATACAGGTTCGGGCCTCCCTCAGGATAATAACCCTACGTCCTGTTGCTATATATTGATCGGGAACACGCTTTACAAAGGGGGAGTATGTTAGTGGCTATCCTAGGCCTGGTCGTAGACTATCCTAGCTAATCCTCCGGGCTCGACTCCCTCGAGACTGCGGGTCTTCTAGAGCTTCGCCTCCTGACTTGACCTAGATTGACTTCTGGCTACTGGTTCTCTCTCCTCCCCTCCTCCATGGGATTACTGATCCTTATATAGGGGGGTGCCCAGGGTCGTACTGGACGTGGACTTACGCCCGAGTAGGACTCTGGCCTCCTTAAACGTCGGGATTGACTTTCCTAGTTTAAGGGGAGTCTTCTTTCCTTAGCGGAATTGCCTTATCGTCCGAGGATCCTTATCGGGTACGGGGTACCTTCCTAAAGCCTCAGGGAACTACGTACGGGTACCCCGAATACACGGGATACTGTACTACGCATCATCAAGCCCCCCATCAATACGTGAAATGAGGTCAAGATGGTTTGGTTGGAAATCTGCCCTTGTCGGGGTGCAGCCCCGAGTAGGCGACCAAATTAGTCCTTGTCGATGACTTCTCCGAGTAGATTCAATCTCTTCCGAGTAGTCGCAAGAACCTTATCGGAATAACTTCTTGGAAAAAATCCAGAACGTTTTCCTAATCTGATCTGATCCGTTGATCACGGACACGCGTTCGCCTGGCGTATTTCTAGGAAACGGAACCATCGTGGCGGAAAATTCGCGTGGTGATGAAGAATCTTTTCTCTCTCTGGCCCATCTCTTGGGTCGTGGGTTGCCAGACCCTCTTTTTTCCCGCGACGTGCTCTGTGCGCGAAAAAAGCAACTATCCGCATTAAATGCGATTGAACTGACCGCGCCGTGAACCGCGCCCGGCGATCGTTCAAATCCTTTAGGAGTCCAAGAATTGGGGTTTTGCCCACATTGCATTCCTGCCTCCTAGCATTCCTGCTCTCTTCATCGTCTTCCCCGCGCCCATGGCTGGGAACTCCTCGGCGGATAACTTGTGGCCACGCTCAAAGATGACCGAGGCAAATCTCGCGTCTTCCTTGGAGCTGGCTCTTATTCGATCAACCCATCATGCCGAATTCCGGCCCGTCCGGGGAGAGCGATCCCCCAACCCCGAATCCGGCTGGCTGGTTATCTTTCCTGATTGTTTCCGGTGCGGGTTTTTCTTGCCTCCTTCCACCTTCTTACAATCGATATTCCACTTCTATCGGGTCGAGGTGGTAAACCTCGATCCGGCATCATACATTCTCCTTAGTGTATTCGCCCACCTATGCGAAGCCTACCTCGGAATCCGGCCACCGCTGGACCTATTCCGATACTACCATAAGGTGGAAAGAACCCAGAAGAAGATAGCAGGGGGCGCAAGCATCCGCCTCCGAGAAGAAAGGATCACCGAGTACATCGACGCCCCCGAAATCCGGCTCTTCCCAGGATGGGAGCATGGGTGGTGCTACTGCCGCCCCTCGTCTTCCCTGGGCATAAGGTACTGGGGAACACCGCCTGAAGCTGCATCCTCCTGGACCGATGAGGCCCTACTCGACTCCCGCCTCCAGCATCTAGTCGGAGAAATCGCGGCCCTTCGAACTCGAGGCTTATCCTCTGCCGACGTGGCCGCCGACTTCATCAGGCGCGGAGTTTGTCCTCTACGGTTCAGGGAAACAGGCGCTTGGGACTTGTCGAGCGATCCCTATCAACGGTGGAGAAAACTGGGTAAGTTTCTACCCTCTCGCCAGAGTAGGGATAGCCCGTCGAAGTGTCATAACCCTTCCTTTTGCCTTAAACAGCTCTCCCCGAAGCGGAGGTATCCGAGAAGGTGGAAGCTCTCTTCACGCATGTACCTTCTCCTGACCGTCCGATGGTCCCTACGTCGCTACCCCTTCGACCTCCCAACGAGAAGGAAGAGGTTCTAGCGGTAATCCTTTTTTCTATACGGTCTCTGATTCCTCACGCCCAACTCACATTGGTCTGGCGGGAAAAAACCCCCTCTGCAGCAAGAAGGACGCGCGGTCGACGATCCGGAAGCTGGGCCCTCCATCCCTAATCGAGACTCGACCGCGGTTGACGTCCCGGGCCGCGGGAACGCTAGTCCGGCCGAGAAGACGGAAGGAGCTACACGGGGCGAGATAAGCTCCGTACCGCCGCCTTGTCTCCGTAAAGCAGTGGATTCTTCAGATCGACGAAGGCGCTTCAATTCACTGAAGAGGGCAAGGTACCATCTTCTTGCTTCCTGTTTTATCAAGCTTATCGATCTCTTCTTCTGATATGCGATCCACAGGGACACTTCTCCGTCAGCCCCCGCGCCTGCCGCTGCTCTGCAGAGGAAACCATCCATCAGGTTACGTCCTGGTCGGGGCTCGGCGGGCGGGGCACCCTCCTCCTTGCCTGCCAAGGACCGGCCGCCGTCTGAACTTTCTAGCGGGGAAGCTTTGGCCGAAGAGGACCCTATGGCGCTACTCGGACCCTTGATGGAGGTAAGAAAGACTCCCGCTCCTTAATGGTCCCGTCGACTGATCCTGCCATCCTGACTGACCCGGGTGCCTTCCTTTCAGCGCGCCCAGCGCTAAGTGGGACTCTACTCGCGGCGAGGTCCACTCACTTCGCAGCGAAGTCAACTCGCTCCGCGGTGAGGTCCACTCTCTTCGCGGTGAAAACGGCATACTCCGAGACCAGTCGGCCCAACTTTCCGAATCTCTTTCTCGGGAGCAGGTGAGAGCTTCGACCGCCGAGGAGAGATTGTCGAAGATGGCGGACCTCCTAGAGCAGGTGCTTACTACAGTCGGCGCGTCTGTCCGATCCACCGAAGGCTTTCCTGATCGTCTGGCGGAACTGGATCGCGTGGCTCAGGAATTGTCCGGGCGCTTTCGTCTACCCGACTTGTAACTGCGTAGCCCTTGCGCATCAGAAATGTACAACTTTTCTTCAGTAAATCACTTTTTTGGCCGAATCCCAGGACTTTTTTAACCGAATCCCCAGGACCAGCCCCCGATTGTTCATTCGAGAGACATTCTCGAGTGGACAATCGACTAGCCTCAAACGTAGAACTTCTGGAGTTGGTCGATGTTCCAGGAATTCGTTAGGACTCGGCCGTCTTCCATTGCTAGTCGGAAAGATCCTGGTCGGGTAGCTTCGACTATCGTGTATGGACCTTCCCATTTAGGAGAAAGCTTATTACTGTTGCTTTTGTTTTGTGCGAGTCGTAGGACGAGGTCCCCGACCTGCAATGAACGTTGTCGGACATGCCTGTCGTAATAGCGACGGAGCTTTTGCTGATATTGGGTGGCCCGCAGTAGGGCCTGGGTCCGTTTCTCCTCGATGAAGTTGAGGTCGTCCTCTCTTCGAGGGATTTCCTCCTTGTCGGAATATAGCTTCACCCGTGGCGATTTTAGGATAAGTTCACATGGCAGCATGGCCTCGGCCCCATATACCAAACCAAACGGAGTTTCTCCGGTGGCCCGATTAGGGGTTGTCCGTAAGGCCCAGAGTACGGAGGGCAACTCGCGAACCCAAGCTTTGGCGTGGGCGGAGAGTCCGTCGAAGACGCGAGTCTTCATCCCCTGAAGTACAAGTCCGTTGGCGCGCTCGACCTGTCCGTTGCTCTGTGGGTGTGCAACCGAGGCATAGCATATCTTGGTGCCGAGCTCGGTACAGTATTCAATGAAGTCGGAGCTGGAAAACTGGGTACCGTTGTCGGTTATGATTCTGCTCGGGACGCCAAATCTGGTCATAACGTTTCGCATTATGAACCGTTTGGCTGCCTCTGATGTGATCTGCACGACAGGTTCAGCTTCGATCCATTTGGTGAATGTATCGATTGCGACGAAGAGGAACTTATAGCCCCCAGGTGCCACCGGGAATGGTCCTAGGATATCGAGACCCCACGCGGCAAATGGCCATGACAAGGGAATAGTTTGTAGTGCCTGGGCGGGCTGGTGAATGCGTCTGCGGTGGAATTGACACTGACGGCATCGCTTCACTAACTCGCTCGCGTCATGTAGGGCTGTCGGCCAATAGAAACCTTGTCTAAAGGCCTTTCCGACCAGGGTTCGGAAAGATGCATGTGCCCCGCACACCCCTCCATGGATCTCTTCGAGTAGTCTTATACCCTGCGTCTGAGGGATACACCGCATGAGCACTCCGTGCGCCCCTCGTCGGTAGAGGGCCCCATCGACCAAGGAATACATCTTGGCGCGCCGGGCAATTTGCTCGGAAAGTGTATCGTCCTCAGGGATAGTTCGATCGAGAAGGTACTTGCGGATGGACTCTATCCACGACTCTTCAAGATCGAGGGGAGCGACGAGGTGACCCGCTACTCCCCTCGGAGCGTCAATACCTGGTGACACCCTTGAGTGGTGCCTATCTACCACTCCTTCGTCCTCGGGTTCCAAAGAACTTACGGACGGCGTCGAGATCCTTTCTACAAAGGCCCCGGGTGGGCATGGAGACCGCGAGGAGGCTAGGCGGGCAAGACTGTCGGCTTGGCAGTTATCCTTTCGAGGGATATACCGTACTTCAAAACCAACGAACTTCCTCTCTAGCTTTCTCACCTCCGCGAGGTAGGCAGCCATATTCGGGTCTGTGGTCTGGTACTCCTTGGACACTTGCCTTGCCACCAACTGCGAATCTCCATTCACAAGGAGGCGGCGAATCCCAAGGGCAGAGGCGACCCGGAGACCGGCTAGCAAACCTTCGTACTCGGCCACGTTATTCGTAGCCGGGAAGTCAATCTGCAGTATGTACTGCAGGCGTTCTCCAGTCGGAGAGGTCAAGACTATTCCGGCCCCCGCACCTTCGATGGTTAACGAACCATCGAAGTGCAACGTCCAGATGTCGTCCTTTGCTGCTGGTGATGCCGAGTTGTCGGGTTCCGTCCATTCGGTGATGAAGTCCGCGAGGACTTGCGACTTCACGGCCGTACGCCGGACGAAGTGGATGTCGAATTCTCCGAGCTCGACCGCCCATTTGGCGATTCTGCCAATGGCTTCGCGGTTGCGGAGGATTTCTCCCAGAGGATAGGTGGTCGGAACCATGATCGTGTGGGCTTGGAAATAGTGTCGGAGCTTGCGAGATGTAGTGAGGACCGCGTATAGGAGTTTTTGAACTTGAGGATAGCGCTCCTTAGGGCCGTGTAGAATCTCGCTGATGTAGTATACTGGTTTTTGGATTTTCTCACGGTGCTCAGGAGTTCCGCGTTCTACTGTCAGTACTCCGCTGACCGCGGCCGGTCCGGCTGCGATATAAAGTAGTAACGTTTCTTCGGGATTGGGCGCGACCAATACCGGAGGGGTTGTCAGGTACTCTTTGAGTTCTCGGAATGCCGCTTCAGACTCCGCTGTCCATTCGAAGCCGTCGTGTTGTCGCAAATGTTTGAAAAATGGGATCCCACGGTCCCCTAATCGGGAGATGAATCGGCTCATGGCCGCCATGCAGCCCGTGAGCCTTTGGACGTCTCGGACTGTTCTTGGAGACTTCATTTCAGCGATCGCCCGTATTTTATCGGGGTTCGCCTCGATCCCTCGGTGTGATACCAGAAAACCGAGTAGTTTTCCGGCGCAGACTCCGAAGGTGCACTTTTCTGGGTTCAGCATGATTCTGTTCCTTCGGAGGTTGGTGAATGTTTCCAACAGGTCCGAGATTAGGTCTTCTTTCTTCTTTGTTTTCACGACGAGGTCGTCGACGTATGCTTCGACGTTTCGACCAATTTGGCTGTGGAGGGCGAGCTGCATTCCGCGTTGATACGTTGCTCCCGCGTTCTTTAGTCCAAAGGGCATTTTCGAGTAGCAGAAGACTCCGAATGGAGTTACGAAGGAGGTTTTCTCCTCATCTTCCCGGCACATGCTTATTTGGTGGTAGCCTGAATAAGCGTCGAGAAGGCTTAGGTAGTCACACCCCGACGTTGAATCCACTATCTGGTCTATTCTGGGTAGGGGGAAAGCATCCTTGGGGCAAGCCTTGTTAAGATCTGTGAAATCGACACACATCCGCCACTTCCCGTTGGCCTTTTTAACCATGACTGGATTCGCAAGCCATTCGGGGTGTTCTACTTCCCGGATGAAACCGGCCTTTAGGAGCTTTTCGATTTCCACTTTGATGGCTTCCTTTCGATCCGGGGCGAATCGACGTAGCTTTTGCTTCACAGGTGTGGCGTCTTGACGGACAGCCAGCCTGTGCTCAATCACTTCTCTAGGGATTCCGGGCATGTCGGATGGTTGCCACGCGAACACGTCTGAGTTATCGCGGAGGAACGTAGTGAGGGACAACTCTAAATCTGAGTCGAGTGTCGACCCGATCCGAACTGTCTTGGAGGGCTCTGATGGATCCAGAAGGACTACTTTCACTTCGCCATGGGTTCTCACGGCCGCGTGGGTTTTTGAGGGTATAAGCTCTCCGCTCCCCGAAAGCACGTGGTCGAGGCTCCGCTTGTCGCAGAGGAGTGCTTCTCCGGGGGAGCTCCTTATCGTAAATACGCCTTTTGGGCCGGGCATCTTCATGCACTGGTATGCATAGTGCGCAGCTGCCATGAACTTGGCCAGGGTAGGTCGCCCTAAGATAGCATTGTAGGCTGTCTTGAAGTCAACTACGTCGAACAGGATTTTCTCTGTTCGGAAATTCTCCGGTGTACCGAAGGTAACCGGGAGAGTGATTTGCCCAATCGGCGTGGCCGACGAGCCAGGGACGATGCCGTGGAAAGCGTGCGTCACCGTCTGGACGGATGATCGTGGTACTTGCATGGCGTCGAGGGCGTTGGCGAACAGGATGTTGAGGGAGCTCCCTCCATCTATCAGCACACGGCCTACTCGGCAATTGTTAATAGTGGGTTCAACCACGATCGGGTACCGTCCTGGTCGAGCACAGTTTTCGGGGCAATCGGCCTGGTCGAACGAGATTGCCACCTCGGACCATTTGATCGCTCGAGGGACTCGCGGAACACTCGCGAGGACTTCCCGGGCGATCGCCTTGTACTGCCTCTTGGACTCATAAGAGGTCGAGCCCCCGAATATGTGCTCTATTGCTCTGTCATGCCCTTGGAAAGGCTCAGGGGTGGAGTCCCTGTCTTCGGAAGATGTCTCCCGGCTGTTGTTGGCGACCTGAGGGTTTTCCTCGCGGAACCTCTCTCGCTCTTCCCGGAGGTATTTCTTGAAGATGCGGCATTGTCGTAGATCATGCGAGTCCGTCTGGTGGAAGTCACACCAGGGTTTGGACGCCTTGTCGGAGGATGTTGCGGGCTTATCCTTGGAGCGCGGCTTCCAGGTACGCTTCTCGGAGACATCAGCCATCACCTCGTCGGTTCTGGTCCTTTTCTCCTTGTTCCCTCCAGAGGGCTTCTTTTTGCGCTTGGTTTTGCGCGAATCGCCTCTCGATTGGAGGGGAGAACTGGTAGACTCGCCCCGCTGTTGCTTGATGTAACGCAGGGTTTCCTCCGCGCAGGCGGCCTTCTCGGCCAGGTCCATGAGCTGCCTGGTGGTTCTTGGTGGTCGCATGATCAGATCGTGCGTGCACATCTCGTTCCGACTGCCCCGAGTGAAGGCGCGGATGACATCCGAGTCCGTTATTTCGGGTATAGTGTTGCGGACAGCACTAAACCTCTTCGTGAACTCCCGGAATGTCTCATCTGGTCGTTGGACGACGAGGAACAGGTCGTCGACCCGACCAGGCCTCGGGAAGGTACCTTGGAAGTTCCCGAGTAGCATGTCGCATAGCTGACCCCAGGAACGGATTGTTCCTGGGGGGAGGTTCGTCAACCACGTCCTAGCGGGCTCCTCTGAGGGCGGTAGGGAGGTAGTTGGCCATCACCTTCTCGTCGCCGCCGGCTGCCTCGATCGCGGTGGTGTAGATCTGGAGGAACTCCACAGGATTCGTGGTTCCGTCGTACGATTCGAGCGAGCCTGGCTTGAAACGAGAAGGCCATCGCACTTGTCGGAGTTCCTGAGACAGCGCTTGACATCCGCTGAGGGATCCCCGATAAGGCACGTTTTCGTCGCTATTCGGGGTCGAGGATCGGCCCCGAGCACGGGTGTTGTGTGTGTGGTCTCTCCGAGAAGGTTGTTGCTCCTGTTGGCGCCTTTGACGGTGGCGCCGCTCGAGCTGTTCTCGGAGGTCCACCGGTTGCTCCTCCTGAGGAGACCGGTTTCTGGGGTGTCGTCCCTCCTGATCTCGTTCTTCCAACGGAGGAGGGGTGTGCACCCGAGCAGAGCTGTTGGTCACCGATCTAGCTCGAGAAGACTCGGCCTGATTTTGAGCCTCTCGGAGGTCAGCCCTCCCAGCCGTTGTAGCCACTGTACGCCCGCGGGTGTAGATAGATCTGCCACGGGAGGCTGTGACAGCAGATTGCGCACTTCCGCCAGTCTTCGAGCAGTTCGGGACACGTACTCCCTCGTTCCCGGGGGAGATCTCTCTCCAGCAGCGGGTAAATCTCCGTTCCGACGAGGAGTTCCTTCCCCGTCAGCGGGTAATCCTCCGTCCACGTGAGAGGCATCCAGCGTATTACGCGGCTGTGAGCCCCCGGGCAAATCTGGATCTACGGGGTCTTCTCGACCATCGTTGATCGCGAGTACCATGCGAGGTCCTTGACTGGACGATGTGTACTCGTACTCCATCGCGTGGTCCTCATCGGACACAACGCGGGTAAAGTCTTGATCGTTCTCACGATCAGAATTAGCGGGAGAAATCCCAGCCATGGGACTGGTCATTCCCGCCGGGGAATCGTCGTTCAAGACCGACTTCCCGCTGAAGGCCCTGGCGCACTCGGTTCTGAAGTGGTCAGCCTCGCAATCCGAGTCCTCTCCAGGGGCGTATTCTCCGAAGTCTACTCGATCCGTTACCGGGTATGGGTCCATAGGGCCAAAGTTGTCGTAAAAACCCTGGTCTGAGTACCCAGTACGGGGCGAGATTGCGATCGGTTTTCCTGCCGTGCTTGCTACTTCCTCCTCGGACGAGGCCGAGGAGGGCTGTGCGAACGGCGCTGGGATCTGATCGTGCCTAGTTGCGCGTCCTGCCGACTTTGAATCTCCCTGGACGGCTTGGTCCAGAGAGGTCCCCACGGTCGGCGCCATCTGTCGACGATTGGTAAACCGGCGATCTTACGGTACTCGCGAGATGATGATTGCTGGGGGGTAGGGACCTCTAGGGGCCAATCGCCAGGAGTTCTGACAGCAGGGAACAGCCGTTTTTATACAGGTTCGGGCCTCCCTCAGGATAATAACCCTACGTCCTGTTGCTATATATTGATCGGGAACACGCTTTACAAAGGGGGAGTATGTTAGTGGCTATCCTAGGCCTGGTCGTAGACTAATCCTAGCTAATCCTCCGGGCTCGACTCCCTCGAGACTGCGGGTCTTCTAGAACTTCGCCTCCTGACTTGACCTAGATTGACTTCTGGCTACTGGTTCTCTCTCTCCCTCCTCCATGGGATTACTGATCCTTATAGGGGGTGCCCAGGGTCGTATTGGACGTGGACTTACGCCCGAGTAGGACTCTGGCCTCCTTAAACGTCGGGATTGACTTTCCTAGTTTAAGGGGAGTCTTCTTTCCTTAGCGGAATTGCCTTATCGTCCGAGGATCCTTATCGGGTACGAGGTACCTTCCTAAAGCCTTAGGGAACTACGTACGGGTACCCCGAATACACGGGATACTGTACTACGCATCATCAGCCTTAAAACATGGTTCATCAAATGCATGAATGTACTAGATGCATTAGTCAAACCAAAGGGCATTACTAACCACTCATACAAACCAAAATTCGTTTTAAAGGCTGTTTTCCACTCATCACCTTCTTTCATCCTAATTTGATGATAGCCACTACGCAAGTCAATTTTAGAGAATATAACAGCACCACTCAATTCGTCGAGCATATCATCTAAGCGAGGAATGGGATGACGATACTGAATAGTGATATTATTAGTCGCTCTACAGTCTATGCACATATGCCAAGTACCATCTTTCTTAGGAACTAAGATAATAGGAACAGCACAAGGGCTTAGGCTTTCACGTACGTACCCCTTAGAGAGAAGCTCTTGGACTTGTTTCTGAATTTCCTTTGTTTCCCCGGGATTGATGCGGTATGGTGGTCGGTTTGGTAGCGTCGCGCCTGGAATCAAATCAATCCCGCGGATTGGTGGCAAACCAGCAGGTATCTCCTCTGGAAACACGTCACTGAACTCCTGCATAACATAAGCAACACCACTAGGAAGAGAAGTCAAGTCATTAGTCGAAAGCAAGGCATCTTTGTACAAAGTGCACTAAATTGGGATCCTCGCTGAATTCTCTCATCTCTGATTTGGTGGCTAACATTACTAAATTCTGTTCTCCCCCACTTTTTCTTTTTACCACTCAGATTTGGCTTGTGGCGGTCACCCACTAAAAGTGGAGTCTCTCTATTGTTCTCCCGCTCTCTCTCACTTTCAGTATGCACCTCAACTTTCTGCATGGAAGAGTTCACAATTTGTTGTGGTGTAAGAAGCTTCAAGATGATCTCCTTATTGTTCCATCTAAAGGTGTAGCGATTGGTACGTCCATCATGAATAGCCGAACGGTCGTATTGCCATGGCCATCCTAAGAGCAGGTGGCATACTGTCATGGGCACAATGTCACAATCCACAGTGTCAGTGTACTACCCAATAGCAAAAGTCACACGGACCATATAGTTCACCTTCACTTCCTCTTTGTTGCTCAACCACGGACATGATATGGACGTGGATGCGGCAAATATTTCAAACCCAACTTATGGCACATGTCCTTGCTGGCCAAATTGTGACAACTCCCGCCATCAATAATCACTTTGCACACCTTGCCATTAGCAAACTTAGCCCAAGTCTGAAACAAATTGCACCGCTATTCTTGGAACTGTGAAGGTGTCACACTGAGAACAGTTGGTGTGCAGACAATGGAGTATTGCTCAGCACTAGGAAACTCAGGCTCGCACTTATATTGCTCAATCTCATCAGTGTGCAAAATTGGCTCTGCAGCAAGCAACTCGTCATCACTAGTATAAACATACCCATCATCTGTAATAAGCATAACCTTTGTATTTGGGCAATCCTTTTGAAAATGGCGAAATCCTTTGCACTTGTGGCAAGTCATATCACGTGAACGTCCCGTCGACCCCATAGAAGAGGCTGCACTAGCAGCGGGTGCCGCTGGTTGGCTAGCCGGTGGTGGTGGACCCTACAGCTTCTTACTTGCTGAGCTACACGCTGCTAAATTGCTCCCGGAGATTATACTCTTGCTTGGCTGATTGTTATTGTACGACTGCCCCATGCTTGTAGAAAAACAGGAGTGAGCAGCAAACCATGCGTCTTCAATAACTTGGCGCTCAGCTTCACGCGCTTGGTGCAGCAACTCGATCATATCATTGTACGGGTGGTGATTGACGATGCGCTTGACTACATGATTCATACCAGCTAGAAATCTTGCCATTGTTTGTTCTTCAGTCTCGTGGACATCAGCATGGATCATGATAGTCTCCATCTCCTTATGATATTCATCAATTCACTTCAAACCTTGTCATAGCCCAGTCAACTTTTCAAAGATTGAATGCTTGTAGTGGCGAGGTACAAAATGGGCACGCAAGTGTTTCTTCATCTGTTCCCAAGTGATAATAGGTAACTCATGGTGCTCCATACGCTTGCGAACAAACTACTCCCACCAATGTGCAGCGTACTCATCCAAACCGTTGGATGCAAGTAACAATTTTTCTCATTGGAGTAGTTGTTCATCCGAAAGAGCTTATCAACTTTTAGTTCCCACATGAGGTATTCTTCCACATCGGTACCACCTGAAAACACAGGAATCCTCGTCATCATCTTGTCGACGATGATGCCCGTTGTTGTTATTGTGGTGACGAGTCGGTTGGTTGTTGTAGTAATCATGTAACGCATCGTGGCCAAAAAATTCAGCCTCATCAGCCCAGCTATGTGCACCGGCGAAAGCATCAATATGGGCCCCCAGCTGAACACCCCCTCCTTGAACACCATGGCCATGCCCGAGGGCAGCTGTGTGTAACATGGCTGGCACCGGAATGTCCTATTGTGCCACAATTCGATGTGCTTGTCGCTGCCTTAGTTCCTCATCCAGACGTATAGCGCGCTCCTCACGTGTAGGGAGAGCTGCAAACATTGCCCGCATCTCCTGAAAGTTGGCGTTGATTGCCGTATGCAGCTATGTGACCTCTCTTAGAGAGTACAAACTAGTCTGAACTTCTCCGAGTTCATCGCGGACCTGGCCATCTCCATCCTTGATCTCCTTTAGAAGTACTACACGTAGCGCTTGGAACTCAGTCCATGTAACCAGTGCATCCGGGTTATGGGAGTCCTCCTGAGGTCCTGACATGGTAGACAAACTCACAAACAGCAAGCAAGATTATATCCGAGTTAGGCAAACAAAACCACTCTCTACACTCACAACTCACGGTTTTGGAAATAAGACAAGCTTACCATTCCGAAGTGAATTAGAGACAGCAAGTTTACACTTATGGCAGCGAACAAACAAATACCAAGTATCGTATGAGCGAAACTGAGAGCAAGGTAGCACATGACACGGATGTAGGTGGAGCTTGGTGGGGAACCCTATGAAATTATGAACCTCGAGTGCTGAGTTAAATCACAAATCACCAAACCACAATGCCTAGTTGCTGATCGATAAATATAAGTGAAGAGTGGACAGCAACACACGCACAAAGACAATGGGACTATTGCAATCAAAAGAATGAGCTATAAAAATTTAGAGTGTCGGCAAAGCTCGTATTGCAACAGTTCAAGGAGAGACGCTAGCTATTGCTCAAATATGAAAGAAGAGGGTACAAGATTGCTCAACTATTTATGCAAAAGAGTGGAACAAAATTGGATGATATGTAGCCCCAAATAAGATAGCACTTGATATGATAATAGAACTTGGCCACTTTTTGTTTCTTTTTCTTCTTCTCTTTTTTTTGTTCTTCTTTTTGGTTGTTTTTTCACTTTTTTTTGGCCAACAAACGTGCAAAACAGCGGGGAGCACAATAACTTGATGAAACAAAATTTAGGGTGCACAACCTAAACAATGAACAGTCCCTTGAGCAAATCTATAGCTAGTCTCAATAGGTGAAAAGATAGCGCAAAGACGGTGGATCTCACTAACAATGCAGCAACCGTGGTTCCAAAATTTTGTGGCTAATATTTTTTTTTGTATTTTCTGGTTTTGATGACACCAACAGCAAGTAGATGACACAAGCTTTCGAACGGATCAAGAAACACGTGATTCGGACATCAAATGCACACGAAAGGACCAAACAGATTGGAACCAAAACCAACGGCTAAAGTGACGCAAAAGGAACATGATCAGCAACTCGACACTATAATCTAGTAAAGTGGACCTAATACGACGCACAAAAATTACAGAAGTAAAACTAGGGCAAAAGACAAATATTTTTGTAAGCTTTTTCTAGGTGTATAGGACAGAAACTAGATGTCTAAAACAACGGGTAAATAACTCTCACCGAGTGGCCCTGGAATCTGATACCACGATGATAAGGGGTGGCCCGATCTTCTCGGCGAGGAACCGTGGATTAATGGTATGAATAAATGATCTCGCTAGCTGAACACCCGCGCCAATGCACGAACCCTCAACTCTTCGGAAAACGCCCAAACACACCAGTAGATGATCATCGCAAGACCACAAGCAACGATCGCCAAGTCCCCAATTCCCAATGGAACAACAGCTTGACCTTGATTTGCAGAACAAACACGATCGCCTAATTCTCTCTCAACTATATATCCTCGCATGAACGGTGATTTGAAAGAACAAGCAATAGCTATGTTTCAATCCTTATGCATAAACTGGTCTGAAGCTAAAAGCCACGAGTACAACAGTATATATATAGACTCTAGGACGTCCACCCTAGTGTTAGGGTCGAAATCCAACCTAACTCTAACTTCCCTAAGTTATAGGACTCTATTTGGAAAAGAACAGATACAACCTCTAAATTATTTTGATTATTGCAGACAGACCAGAAGGAATCTGTGGATGGGCGTAAACCCATTGGAAAGTACCCGGAGTTAGCTTTCCAACAAGTACTTATTTTCCTAATTTGGAGTTTGTATGAGGAAACCATGGCTGTTTTAAATTCAGACCTTCTAGCTGTCCGAACCGAATCCAAACCGAGCCCGACCCTTTCCATCTTCTATTTACTTGCCTTTTTCGCCCCAAATCCGTGTGGAGTCATCTAAGGAAGTTATTGGGAACCTTTGGATGGTCATATAACCCATACTTGATGCACAAGTCCCGAACTCTTCAATTATAATGTTTCACATCCGTTGTCCGAACTAGCTTGTGCAGCCTTCACTTTTAAGGTCATAACTTTCTCTATAGAGCTCCAAATCATGCATCGTTTGATTTGTTGGAAAGTAGACTCAATCTCCTGTTGTAATTTCTCCTCAAGTGGCACATTGTCCTCCCTGACCTCCCGCTAGAACTCGACACGTTCTTGAATCAGCAAACATTTGTGAACCGCTTCAACGTCTCCTTCTAACTCTTGAGCTGAATACCTGAGTATCATTAAACAATTGGATTTAGGTAGTATAAAGTTATCATCGATAATATTAGCATCCCAGATCACCCAGATGAACTCCTGGGCCCTCCAACCGGACCATCCCAGACCCTACAACCAGACCGCCCAGATGAAGTTGCGGATCTCCTCTAGAAATACCAGACCCCCAACCGGACCGTCTCGCACCCTCCGACCGTACCGTCCGGATAGAGGTCCGGATGTCCTCAAGAAGTTCCAGACCCTCCAACCTGTCCGTTCCAGACCCATCACCCGGACCGTCCAGATGAAGACCTGAATCTCCTCTAGAAGTCCCGGACCATCTAACCGGGCCGTCCCGGACATTTTGACCGGATGATTCGGATGATGGTCAAGATCCCTTATAAAATTCCTGGACCATCCAACCAGACCATCCCAAAACCTCCAACCACGGTCTAGATCTCCTCTAGAAGTCCCGGGCACTCCAACCGGACCCTCCAACCGGACCGTCCCGGACCCTCCAACCGGACCGTCCCAGACCCTACAACCGGACCATCCAGATAAAGGTCCGGATATCCTCTAGAAGTCCCGGACCCTCCAACAAGACCATCCTGGACCATCCGACCAGACGGTCCGCAAGAAGGTCCGAATCTCCCCTAGAAGTCCCCTACCCTCCAACAGGACCATCCCAGACCCTACAACCTAACCATCCAGGAAACTCCAACCGAACCCTCCAAATAAAAGTTCAGATCACCACTGGAAGTCCCGGACTCTCCGGATGAAGGTCCAGATTTCCTCTGGAAGTCCCGGACCATCCCTCACCTTCCAACTGGACCTTGCGAGACCCTCCAACTGTACCGTTCGGAAGATGGTCCAGTTCTCCTCTAGAAGTCCAGGACCATCTACCGAACCTTCCTAATGAAGGTCTGCATCTCCTCTTGACGTCCCGGACTCTCCAACCAAACCGCCTCGTAGCCTCCAACCGTACCATCCGGAAGAACGTCTGGATCTCGTCAGGAAGTGCCGGACCCTCTAACCTGACCATCCCGAACCATCCAGATGATGGTCCGGATCGCGTCTTGATGTCCTAGACTGTCCAACCGGACTGTTCCTAAACCTCCAACCGGATGGTCCGGATGAAGCCCTTAATCTCCTCTAACAGTTCCGTACCCTCCAACTGGATCGTCTCGGATCCTCCTATCATACTGTCCGGAAGAAGGTCCAGATCTCCTCTGGAAGTCCCGGATCCTCCAACCTGACCGTCCCAAACCCTTTATCCGGACAGCCTGGATGTAGGTCAAGATCTCCTCTAGTTGTAATGGCCCTCCAACTAGATGCTCTAGATGACAGTCCTGATCTCCTCTGGAAGTCGTGGACCCTCTAAACGGACCGTCCCGGACCCTCCAACCAAACTATCTGGATGAATGTTCAGATCTCCTCTAGAAGTCCCGAACCCTCAAATCAGACCATCCGGATGATGGTACGGATCTCCTCTGCAAGACCGTACCCTCCAACAGGACCATCTAGATAAAGGTCTGGATATCCTCTGGAGATCTTGGACCCTCCAACCATACCCTCCATATGAAGGTCCAGATCTCCTCTAGAACTCCCGAACCTCCAATCGGAACTCCGGATGAAGGTTCGGGTCTCCTCTGTAAGTTCTAGACCTTCCAGATGAAGGTGTGGATCTCTTCTGAAAGTCTAGCACCATCCAACCAGACCATCCGAATGTACGTTTGGAACTCCTCTAGATGTCCTGGACCCACCTACCAGACCGTCCCGGACCCTGCAACCGAACCCTCTAGATGAAGGTCTAGATCTTCTCAGAAGTCTTGGACCCTCCAACCGGACCCTCCAGATGTAGGTACACATCTCTTGTGGAAGTCCCGGGCCCTCTGGACGAAGGTCCAGATCTCCTCTGGAAGTCCCGGACTCTCTAGATAAAGATTTGGATGTCCTCTCCAAGTCCCGAACCCACTAATCGAAACCTTCGGATGAAGGTCCGGATCTCCTTTCGAAGTCTCGGACCCTCCAGATGAAGGTCTAGGTCTCCTCTGGCAGTTCTGGACCATCCAACCGGACCCTCCGGATAAAGGTTCGAATATCCTCTGGATGTGCTGCACCCTCCAACCGACCGTCCCGAACCCTCCAACCGTACTGTTCGGATGAAGTTCCGGATCTCCTCTCAAAGTTCTGTACCCTCCAACCGGACCATCCCAGACCCTCCAACCATACTGTCCGGAAGAAGGTCTAGATTCCTCTAGAAGTCCTAGACCCTCCAATCGGACCATCCCGGACCCTCCACCTAGACGTTCCAGATGAAGGTCTAGATCTCCTCAAGAAATCCCAGACCGTCCAACCAGAACATTCGGATGAATGTCCAGATGTCATCAGGAAGTCTCGAACCATCCTGGTCCATCCAACCAGACCATCCGGATGCAGATCTTGATCACCTCTTCCCGGACCCTCCAATCAGATTGTGATGTGAACCACCCCGAAGGAGGATGATCAAATCCGAAGTTTGCCCGATTTTCACGACGTAGGATCCTGGATAACTAGCCTGTGAAGCCTGATGAATGACACGGCCAACCACCGTCTTGATTACGGAAGCCTGCAGCACTCGATTCACCCAACCACACACTTCGGCCCTTTGTTACTCACTAACGTGGAGCAACGTGTTCAAGCAATCCTCGAAGAAAATCACAAGAACAACGGAGAAACAATCTCAGATAAACTCCCAATCCCTGGTTGAGGTGGAAATAGCTCACACTCTAGAGGAACAAGAGTTCTCTTCAATTCTGAAATTCTTCACTAATCATTACATGGGAAGCAACCTCATATATATAGAGGTTGAAGACTTAAGGCTTAAGCTATCTCAAACAAAATATCAACTAGTAGCTACAGTAGGATGGTTGCTACAGTACATGTAGCTACAGTAGCTACAGTAGGACGGTTTGCTACAGTGCACGTTGCTACAGTGCATAAGAGTCTAAAATATCTGAGTACAGACAGAAAAGTCGGAAGCTCCGGTTTGGAAATCGGTGGTTCCGGGATCTGCTACTGTCTTGAGTCTTCAAGTTCTTCAAGTCTTCAAGTCTTCAAGTCAGAAGTTCCGGTTTGGAAATCGGTAGTTCCGGGATTACCTTCTGTCTTGAGTCTTCAAGTTCTTCAAGGAGGTTGAAGACTTTACAGCTGAAGATTTTATGGCTGAAGAAGGAAAGTCGGAAGTTCCGGTTTGGAAATCGGTAGTTCTGGGATTGCCTTCTGTCTTGAGTCTTCAAGTTCTTCAGGGAGGTTGAAGACTTTACAGCTGAAGACTTTACGCCGGTTGAAGACTTTACGGCTGAGCAGGGAAGTCGGAAGCTCCGGTTTGGAAATCGGTAGTTCCGGAATGGCCTCCTGATCTTGGCGTTAGTGGACGTCCGGAGGATTGTCGGCAGCACCGGGATTGTCTTCTGGACTTCTTCCATTTTGAGAAGGTTTTGGAAGTCGGCAGCACCGGGCTTGTCTTCCGGACTTGGGAGCTGACTCCGGCTTTTCCTTTTGAGCTTTCTCCAAGTCTTCTTCCTCAAACCTGAGTGTGCAAATGATCAAGGCATTAGGTAGCACACTATTCAAGCTCAAATGAAGTAGATATTTAGCAAGGAATAGATTCACCTCATGTTGGATAGCTTTGAGTTGAACTCTTGTCATCGATCCAACATGCGTAGGTGTTGTGTTTGAGCTTCTTGAGCCATTTTCATCAAGCTTGGAACCATAGTCATCAAGCTTGGTAGGGCGATTCTTATTAGATTGTCTGCATGAAGGTTTGGATCTCCCCTAGAGTTACCAGACCCTCCAAATGAAGGTCTGGATCTCCTCTGGAAGTCCTGGACATTCCAACTTGATAGAAAATGAGTGTCCCAATCTTTCGATGAGAAGATATGTATCGATTTGTGGATTCAACCTTGACGATCCAACTACACTGCACGACGACGATGCGCCTTAGCAATCGTTAGAGTAAATTCGGTAGGTTATTGAAGATGCCGAAAGCATGATCAATCTGAACACGAGGTTCGTAATCCCTGTGAGCAATCGAAGAACTAGCAAGAATTAAGATAAAACAATCAGAAATTGCAAGTATGGTTGAAGAACAAGATAGATTGGGATTACGAAAAGCGTTCTTGATCTAGTCTCTGAACACAAACAAAGATACACAAAGTTACAAAGGTAGCAATCTTTTAACTAAACAATACCCAAAACAAAAACCCTAGGAGGTATATAAAGACATGAGGTGGTCTATTTTCCATAAACAGTCCTGGACTATTTTAGCGATTGCGGCGTGCTTGTGAGGAATCTAGAGGTGGGTTGGACAGGTTGGAAAAGCACGAGATAAGCTTTTGAAAGAGTCCAAGATCACCCAAATCGGAATCTGTATGCCTGAGATATAAATGTTTGAAGTCAGGGCTGTCTCAGCAATCCGAATCAGAGAACTAAACTTGTGGGACTTGATCTCTAGCCCACCTTGGACCAAAGGTGATGTGGCAGAACTCCTTGTACAACATCAGTTCATGTGGGACATGGTAATAGTCACATGAATTTTATTTCCTCCCCCTCTTAAGAGTTCAAACTTGAATCCTCACATGTTCCTGAAGATCTAGATGGACGTCCTTTTGTTCTTTATAGCTTGAGTTGCAGATGTAGTTGAAGTAGTAGAAATAGAGGTGGCACCAGGTGTATCTATGGGGGTCATGTCCTCATCACAACTGGACTCTCTGGATGAAGGTCTCGATCTCCTCTGGAAGTCGTAGACTCTCCAACCAGACTGTTCAGATGAAGCTCTAGATCTCCTCTAATAGTTTCGTACCATCCAAACGGACCGTTCTAGACTATCCAAACGTACCATTCAAAAGAAGGTCGAATCTCCACTAGAAGTCCCAGACCATCCAGATGAAGATCCAGATCTCCTCTAGTAGTCCCAGACCCTCCAACCAGACCCTTCGGATGACGGTCCTGATCTCCTCTAGAAGTCCCAGACTGTTTTAGCGATTGTGGCATGCTTGTAAGGAATCTGGAGGTGGGGCTAGACAAGTTAGAAAGAGCATGAGATAAGCTTTCAAACATGTCCAAGATCACCCAAATCGGAATAAGTATGCCCGAGATATAGATGTTTGAAGTCAGGGCTGTCTCAGCAATCTGAATCAGAGTCTTGAACTTGTGGGATTTGCTCTCTAGCAAATTGTGGGACTTGATCTCTAGGTCTTCTTGCAGCAAAGGTGACGTGGGAGAACTCCTTATATAGCATCAATTCATGTGGGACGTGGTAATAGTCACATGAATTTCATTTCCTCCCCCTCTTCAGAGTTTGAACTTGAATCCTCGCATATTCTTGAAGATCTTGATGGACCTCCTTTTGTTCTTTATAGCTTGAGTTGTGGATGTAGTTGAAGTAGTGGAAGTAGAGGTGGCACCGGATGTATCCATGGGGGTCATGTCCTCATCACAACCGGACTCTCTAGATGAAGCTAGGTCCCGATCTCCTCTGGAAGTCATGGACCCTCCAACCGGACTGTTCGGATGAAGCTCTGGATCTCCTCTAAAAGTTCCGTACCCTCCAACCGGACCGTCGCAGACCCTCCAACCGTATCGTCTGGAAGAAGATCTGAATCTCCACTAGAAGTCCCGAACCCTCAAACCGGACCTCTTGGACCCTTCACCCGGACCGTCCAGATGAAGATCCGAATCTCCTCTAGTAGTCCCAGACCATCCAACCGGACCCTCCGGATGACGGTCCTGATCTCCTCTAGAAGTCCTGGACCCTCCAACTGAGCTGTCTGGATGAATGTTCGGATCTTATCTACATATCCCGGAACCTCAAATCGGACCATGCTGATGAAGGTCCGGACCTCTTCTGCAAGACTGGACCCTCCAACCGGACCGTCCGGATGAAGGACTGGATCTCCTTTGGAACTCCTGAACCCACGAACTGAACTGTCTGGATGAATGTTTGGATCTCGTCTACATGTGATGGACCCTAAAACTGGACCATCCGGATGAAGTTCTGGATCTCCTCTGCAAGACCGGACCCTCCAACCGGACTATCCATAGATCCCAGACCTTCCAACAGGAACTCCAGATGAAGATTCGGATCTCTTCTGGAAGTCCCGGACCCTCCAATTGGATGCTTCAGATGAAGGTCCGGATCTCCTCTACAAGTTCCGGACCCTCCAACTGGACCTTCCAAATAAAGGTCTAGATCTTCTCTAGAAGTCCCGGACCGTCCAACCAGAACGTCCGGATGAAGGTCCGGATGTCATCATGAAGTCCAAGGCTATCCAACCAGACCATCCCAGACCATCCACCTCTGGAAGTCTCGGACCCTCCAATCAAACTGTCTGCATGAAGGTCTGGATCTCCCCTGGAGTTACCAGACCCTCCAGATGAAGGTCTAGATCTCCTTTGGAAGTCCCAGACCCTCCACCCGGGCTCTCCATATGGAGATCCCGATCTCCTCGGGAAGTCCTGGACCCTCCAACTGGATCGTCCGGATGAAGGTCCGGATCTCCTCTCGAAGTCCCGGACCCTCCGGATGAAGGTCCAGATCTTCTCTGGAAGTCCCGGACCCTCTAACAAAAACCTCCGGATGAAGGTCTGGATCTCCTCTGGAAGTCCCGGACTGTCCAACATGACTTTTCGGATGAAGCTCTGGATCTCCTCTAAAAGTTCCATACCCTCCAACCGGACCGTCCCAGACCCTCCAACCGTATCGTCCAGAAGAAGTTCTAGATCTCAAGATGGCAACGAGGACCCATTCCCCGATCCCCGCTGGAGAATTCCTCTATTAGGGGATGGGGATGGGATAGATGTAATCCTCACGGGGATGTAAACGGTTGAAAATAATCCCCGCCGGGTATCATGGGGCCGGGTACGGTCTCATCCCCCATACCCCCCGGGACCTGCTAAAATCTAACATGTGGCCCATTTCATGTAAACCCTAGGCCCAAATCTTACCTCCCCAAACCCAATCCCTTTTCCCTTCCTGCTGCCTCCAGCCCTCTACGCCGCCACTGCTGCCCAGCCCCCACGCCCACCGGCCGTCGCCCCCACCCCGCCAGCCGCCCCCGCCCCGCCGGCCGCCTCCCCCACCCCGACTGGCCACCTCCTTGCCCACGCTTGCCGCTGCAACCGCCGGCCCCCATGCCCGCCACCACCCACCGCTGCAGCCGCCCGGCCCATGCGCCCGCCATTGCCGCGCCCCCGTCGCACACCCGCGCCCAATGCATCGCCACCCGCCGCCCCACGCCGCTTTAGCCGCTAGCACGCCGTGCCTCCTCCCCAACGCCCCGGCCAGCCCGCCACCCCCCACTGACTGCCGCATCTTCTTTTCTTCACTGCATCTTCTCTGGTTCTTCACAGCTTCAGTGCTCCACTACATCTTCTTCACCTTTAATTCTTCACTGTTAAACTGACTTCTCAATAGGGTACACTGGTACAGGGCTTTGGGTTTGTTTCCCCTGTATGATACTTTTGATTGTTGTATAGATCATGATTAAATTCTTATGTTTATTCATTGCTTTGGTTTCAAGATTATTGCAGTACCTAAACACATGTATCAATGCATGTTCAAAAGAAAGAAAAGGGGCGTGTATGCAGCAGCATGTGATTTCAGTAATAGTGTTGCACTGCTGCATATGATAGAGCGCATAATTTAATCTGATTATGTTGTATAATGAAGTAATAGTGTTGTATAATGAATGTCAATGTATCCAATTTCGTAGAAAGTTTTTTTTGTATAATGAAGTAATATTGTTTTCTAACTGATTATGTTAAGTACCTTGATTTGGTAGGACAGATTAGACAACATTAATTTTTCTTGAATCTTTTGTATGAAAACATGCAGATTAATAATGTTGACCCCTATCAGCAGAAGTAGCACTCAAAACCATGCTATAGCATTTTCGGGTCACTCTCCCACACCTATAGATAGAAGCAATGGCGACGATGACCACATTGACATTTCAGGTGGAGAAGAAGGAGAGGAATAGGAAGATACTAGTGTTGGCTCGAAGAGAAAGTTCACTTCCATTGTTTGGAAGGATTTCAAGTGAGTCAAGATCAATGGAAAATGGAAGGCTAAATGTTTGCATTGCAACAAGAAGCTTGGAGGAGAAACAAAAAATGGAACCAAGCATCTTCATGATCATTTGAAGAGTTGCCCATATGTGAAGATCAAGATCAAGGGCAAAACAATGGCTCAATCTGCTTTGAGGTTTAATTCTAAAGATCAAGGTAAAGTGAATGTGTAGAACTATACATTTGATCAAGAAATTGCTAGAAAGGAGCTTGCTGCCATGATGGTGTTGGTTTTCGAAGATTTGTTAGTGCACTCCAACCCTTGTTTAAAATGGTGACAAGGAACACTATTAGGTATGTAGGAATTGTCTATTGTTCTGCTATCAAATTTCTTATTGCCAATTAGCTATGATACAAAGTTTTTGTTGCCACTTCTGAATTAATAGAAAGGATATTGTGGAACAATACAAAGAACAAAGAAGGGAGTTATTGAGTACATGGCAGGAAATAGATCTAGAATTGCAAGCACTACTGATACGTGGATGTCTGACAACCAAAAGAAAGGGTACATGGCTATCATACCCCATTTCATCGATGATTCTTGGAAGCTTAGAAGTATTGTCATGAGGTAAATACATTTTAGTTTAGTCTTGCTGTTGGAAAAGATATTTATTGCTGACATAAAGCTATTTGTTGCTTCTATGAAGGTTTATTTATGTGCCGGCTCCACATACTACAGAGGTTATAGCTAAACAACTCCATGAATCATTGGTTGATTGGAATATTGATGAGAAGCTATCCACTGTGACAGTTGATAATGCGTCTATAAATGACAAGACAATTGATTTGTTGGTGAAGAAGATTGGGCCAAGTAAGTTAATGTTGAAAGGTATTATGCTTCACATGTGTTGTTGTGCGCACATTCTAAATTTAGTTGTGAAGGATTGTTTGAATGTGATGAAAAGTGCAATTGAGCAAATTTGTGATAATCTAGCCTATTAGACTGGCACACCAAAAAGAGTTGAGAAATTTGAGGAAATTGCTAAGTTTGTGAAAGTGAAAATAAAAAAAGGTTAATTCTTGACTGTAAAACCAGATGGAACTCTACTTTCACTATGCTTAGTGTTGCTTTACCATATAAGGCAGTTTTTGAGCATGCAAAAAGGTTGACAAACTTTACAATTGTCTTCCTACCAAAGAGGAGTGGTTTTGCTGCTAATGTTGTAGAGAAGTTGCAGTTGTTCTTTGAGATCACTGAAATATTTTCTGGGACTGATTATGTTACTGCTAATATTTACTTCCCCAAGATTTGTGAAATTAAAATGAAAATGAGGTAGTGGTCAGCTTGTGGTGATGCAATCATAGAAGCTATGACAACTAGTATGAATGAAAAAATTGACAAGTATTGGTCTGATATTCAAGGACTAATGGGTATGGCTACACTTCTTGATCCTCGATTTAAGTCTGAAAATGCTTCTAGTTTGCTATGAGATGCTTCTTGGTATTAGTGTTGAGGACTGTGAGATTCATGTTAGAGATGCCACTACAAAATTATGTTGTTTGATGGATGAATACCAAGTTGACATTGATGTGGATAATTCACAAACATCATCCTCAATACCTGCAATGGACGCTCCAATTGTTAATGCACGTGTTTCTAAGAAAAGACCAGCATCTTTTAGGCTAAAACCTGAGCTAGATCATTACTTGGAGGATGCATTAGTGCCAGCTTCAAAAGAGAACTTCAATGTGTTGGATTGGTGGAAGGTGGCTGGGACACGTTACCCAACTTTGAGGATGTTACACGAGATATTTTTGCTATTCCAGTAAGCACAGTGGCTTCAGGGTCTACATTTAGCACAAGTGGTAGAATTCTTAGTGAGCATCACAGCCGTCTTACTCCTAGTATGTTGGAGGCACTAGAAACAAATATAAGGCATGCATATAGAATAATTCCTACTTATCATGCTAGTTGTCAACTCAAACGTTTACAATTTTCATCTTGACTTCTTGTAGGTGATGAGAGGGGTGAGCCTACTAGCTTCTAGACTTGTCTTCAAGACATTCAAGAAGGTCTACAGGTAGAGTACTTTATACATAGCAATTTCAATTAAATAATGTGGATGTGTTTCATTTGAAGTGTCTAATTATCTCCTATCTTGTATAGGACTTGTCACTTTGAATTGGTCTATGTCCTCCTTCACTCTGACAATGTCAACAAGTGTGACTGTGTGAGAATATTGCTGCTCAAGCTTGAAGTGTTTATGGTCTTTTGTTGTTCTCCATGAACTTGAGTTGTTCATTAATCATTATGCTCTAAAACTACTTGGTCTGTGAACTTGTGAATTCTTATGTGTTATGTGTTATGTCTATGTGGACATATGGAATGGGATTATGGGACTATGCTGTTGAGTCAAGATGTTGATACATTTGGTGCCTCTTGAAGTCTTGATGTATTTTTGGGCTGGTTTGCTACTTTGCTTGATTCTATCAAGTACTGTTTTGCTATTGATACAAATATATCTTAGACTCCATCCCAGTTCTGATTGGGTCTGTGAAGTATTGTTTTGCTATGGAAGGAATATTGTGCATAGAAAAAGTATGGTTGTTTTGCTATGCAAATATTGTGAAAATTTGTATGTGCACACGGGGATGGGGAACTCGCAGGGTTCGTATCCCCGTCGGGGCACGGGGACAGGGAACCCATGGGGGTTGTATCCCCGTCGGGGATGGGGAACCGAAGAAAATCCCTTCCCTCGGGGATGGGGACGGGGAACTTTTGGGTTCGCGGGGATGGGTTTGTTCAACAAATCCCCGGCGGGGAATGTCCCCATTGCTATCTTGATCTGGATCTCCACTAGAATTCCCGGACCCACCAACCGAACCCTCCACCCGAACCGTCAGATGAAGGTCCGGATCTTCTCTAATAGTCCTGGACCCTCTGAATGACGGTCCTGATCTCCTCTGCAAGTCCCGGACTCTCCAACTGGACTGTCCTAGAACCACCAACTGAACTGTCCAAATGAATGTTCGGATCTCCTCTAGATGTCCCCGGACACTCAAACCGGATCATCCGGATGAAGGTTCGAATCTCCTCTACAAGACCGGACCTTCCAACCAGACCATCCGAATAAGGACTGGATCTCCTCTGGAGATCCTGGACCCTCCAACTGGACACCCTGGATGAAGATCCGGATCTCCTTTGAAAGTCTCGGAGCCTCCAACAAGATCCTCCAGATGAAGGTCCGGATCTCCTCTAGAAGTCCTGGACCCTCCAACCGAACCATCTGGATAAAGGTCTGGATCTCCTTTGGATGTCCTGCATCCTCAAATCGGAACCTACAGATAAAGGTTCGGATCTCCTCTAGAAATTCTGGACCCTCCAACCGGACCGTCCCAAACCCTCCAACCGGAACGTCTGGATGATGGTCCGGATCTCCTCTAGATGTCCCAGATCCTCCAGCTGGACCATCTCGAACCCTCCAACCTGACCGTCCGGATTAATGTTCGGATATCCTTCAGAAGTCCATGACCCTCCAACCAGACCGTCCAAATGAAGGTCTGAATCTCCTCTGAAAGTCACAGACCCTCCAAAGGGAACCTCTGGATGAAGGTCAGGATCTCCTCTGGAAGTCCGGGACCCTCCAACCGGACCGTCCGGATGAAGGCCCCGATCTCCTATGGAAATTTTGGATCCTCCAACCGGACCGTCCGGATGAAGCTCCGGATCTCCTGTGGAAGTACCGGACCCTCCGGATGAAGGTCCGGATCTCCTCTAGAAGTTCCAAACCCTCCAGCCAGACCCTCCGAATAATGGTCCGGATCTCCTCTGGAAGTCTTGGATCCTCTGGATGAAGGTCTTGATCTCCTTTGGAAGCCCCGAACCCTCCAACCGGAACGTTCAGATGATGGTCCGGATCTTCTCTAAATGTCCCAGATCATCCAACTGGACCATCCCGAACCCTCCAACCTGACCGTCCAGATTAAGGTCCGGATGTCCTCCAAAAGTCCCTAATCCTCCAACCAGACCGTCCGGATGAAGACCCGAATATCCTCTGGAAGTCCCGGACCCTCCAACCGGACCATCCGGATGAAGGTCCGAAACTCCTCTGGAAGTCCCGGACCCTCTAAACGGAACCTCTAGATGAAGGTCTAGATCTCCTCTGGAAGTCCAGGACCCTCCAACCGGACTCTCCGGATGAAGGTCCCGATGTCCTCCAGAAGTCCCTGACCCTCCAACCGGACCTGTCCGGATGAAGGTCTGTATCTCCTCTAGAAGTTCCGGACCCTCCAACTAGACCATCCGGATGAAGGTCTGCATCTCCTCTGGAAGTCCCGGACCCTCCATACGGAACCTCTGGATGAAGGTCCACACCTCCTCTTGAAGTTCGGGTGAAAGTGCATTTAGGCCCCAAGGTATGATTTTCATGGTTAATGGCAACTCAACTGCGAATCTAATAGTTTCATTGAGTGTGAACAGGAAGTTAGGTTTCCAGAGAAGGTTTCAGCCAAGATCAGTGGCCCCTAAAAAGAGTAAGGGAGTAGCCTGGTAATCAAGAGGTATCTGTGCTAGTTGGCTGTAATACTGGTGCGAAGAAGCCATTGCTGCAGTTTGCATGAAGGTGAAGGTTGGCGTGGGTGCATCCCAGGACCGTGACAGCAGCCGATTGGCCTGGCTGTAAGACAGGTATGAGGAAGCTTTTGGTACAGAGGGACTTGTACATGAAGTGAAGGTGGCTTGGATGTGTTCAAGGACCGTGACTACAGCTTGTAGGCCTGAAGACTAGTGTTTTTAGTTTCTTAAGTCGTAGGGAAACCTGTACTATCAAGGGGGGATCGATCAAAGGTTGATTGAAGGAGCTAATGCCAAAGCTCTTGAGTGTTGGACAGTGGCACTAACGCCTTGAGTTCAGTTGCTCTGTAGCAACAATCCTATTTGGCCTATGTTGAAGTCTTAGGACTGATACCTGCTGTAGTACAGTCACACCCAAGATTATGTACTAAAGGACTAGCTAATCTCTACAGCGGGGTCTCCAACTGTCGTAAGCTTCTGTGCTACAGCTAGGGACTCGGCAGTCTAACAGGTTACTGTTGCCGAAGATTTGTCTGTACCACAGGTACTTGGTATAGGTGGGATGACTCATCTAACATGGCACAAGGGTAACGGTCAGATTCCAAGGGCCTCTATAAACAGAGGGTCTAGGGAGGCAGTTGCCTCAACCTTTGCCAAACTTACACTCCAACGTTCTAGCAAGCAGAACCTTGTCTCTGTGAGCTAGAGAGAGCGTCTGAGTGGGAAAGGGCTTGACTGTGAGGAAAAGAATTAGTTAAGCTTGAGGGCTTTAAGGCATTGGTTCCTCTAAGAGATCAAAGAGAAGATCTTGTTACTCTTAGAGTGCCTGCTCCTAGACAAGTGTAGGAGTCACTGGGATCACTCAAACTCATGTGAGCTAACCCAGATATTTGTGAAGGCGATCGGAGTCTGCCTGCTGCTGAGCGAAAGGACTACCCACGAGTAAACGGGCGCCTGCGATAGGTACCCAGGGAAAGAGCACGGTTCAGTGCCAGCTTGCTCTGCGGAGAAGCTTCCCCAACAGAGACATTCCGCTCTGCAAAGAGTGGGGACTTCGGTGAAAAATTCTGTCTCCTTTTTACCTATCCGCACCTATGATTGGTCTGCTTACCTACTCTATTTATTACTTATGTGGTTGGTAAAGCTGCCTGCTTGAATTGCATGTGTTATCTGTTTGTATGTGCGTCTGTACTATAGCTAGTCACTTGTGTTTACTGTCTATCTCGCTATCTGTACTACTTGTCTGTACTACTTATCTGTACCACAACTCCTAGTTATATGTACTACAACTGAGTACCTAGACTTGTCTGCCTGCATAGTCAGATTGTTTCTACTTTCCTCATCTAGCTGCTTTAGTTGCTGCTATGGCATCTATCTGTTCTATCTGTTTGTTCTATAGCATGCAACTGCTTTTCTGATTACTGGTAGCATTTGATCTATTCCCTTTAGGACTGACCCATTTAATTTAGAAAAGCCCCGGTATCTTTTTAAGTTACTAAAAAGCCTCCTATTCACCCGCTCCCCTCTAGTCGGCACCCTAGATCCTACATCGGGACCCTCCAACTGGACTCTCTGGATGAAGGTTCCGATCTGCTATGGAAATCTTGGATCCTCCATCCGGACCATCCGGATGAAGGTCCGGATCTCCTGTAGAAGTACCGGACCCTCCAGATGAAGGTCTAGATCTCCTCTAGAAGTCCCAGACCTTCTAGATAATGGTCCGGATCTCCTCTAGAAGTCCCGAACCCTCCAGATGAAGGCCCAGATCTCCTTTGGAAGTCCCGGACCATCCAACCGAACAGTCTTGGACACTCAAACCGGACTGTCCGGATGAAGCTCCAGATCTCCTCTCAATGTTCTGTGCCTTCCAACCGGACCATCCCGGACCCTCCAACAGTACCGTCCAGAAGAAGGTCCAGATCTCCTCTAAAAGTCCTAGACCCTCCAAGTGTACCATCTTGGACCCTCCATCTGGACTGTCCGGATGAACGTTCGGATCTCCTCTAGATGTCTCGGACCCTCCAACTAGACCCTCTGGATGACGGTCCTAATCTCCTCTGGAAGTCCTGGACTGTCCAATTGGACCTCCAGATGAAGATGCGGATCTCCTCTGAAAGTATTGGACCGTCCAATCGGACCGTCCGAATGAATGTCTGCATCTCCTCTAGAGGTCTCAGACTCTCCTACCAGACCGTCACGAACCCTCCAACCGGACCGTCTGGATGAAGGTCCGGATCTCCTCTGGAAGTCCCGGACCCTCCAGATGAAGTTTCAGATCTCCTATGGATGTCCTAGACTCTCCAACCGGACCGTCCGGTTCTCTTCTAGAAGTCTTAGACCCTCCATCTGGACCATACAGATGAAGGTCCGGATCTGTTCTAGCTCTGCCACTTTGTCAGGGCAAGGGGTAGGAGAAACTAATGTGGCTACAGCAGAAGCTATGCTACATGTCGGATTTACTTAGTTTTACCACACGTAAGAAAAAATCTATTGCAATATGTAAATTTAGGGAGGGGTTTGCAATATTTGTTACCTAAGATTCAAATTAAATAAACTTTAGAGTAGATGATAAAGAGTAAATACAATATGTTTATAAATTCAAAGGGAATTAGGAGGTGTAACATGTACCACTGCTATAGTCAATCGCACTGTAGCGACTGTAGTTTCTTTTATGGCAAAGTACCGACTTTATTAATTCAACAAAGACAGGACAATGGATGGAATAAACTAAACAAAACATGATCAATAGAGACTCCTGGTAAAAATAAAAGTTACATCGAAGTCCTCTAAAGTCGTCATCACAAGTTGCGTCCTTCGCATCTCAGCGTTCCTTCAAGCCTCCGTGAAAAAACTGCAGAAGGCCAAACCTGCACAAGCTGGACTAACCTCAAAGATTTTGAAGAGTCACCCACCTCAATAGTTGAGAACCTAAGATCGTTAGACGCACTGTGGCTCGGAAGACAACCCCTTACAAGCTAGGATGTTGAACCGCTTCTTCGCTGTATCACCGAGGAAGAAGACTAAGAGTAAAAAAGGACAAATTGGAGAACCACTGACCAGAATAAACTCGATACCATTGTCGACGCCACCACTATCAAGCTAGGCCAAAGTGTCGGACGACAATACGTTGGATTGCGAACCATCGATCCACTTGATAAAGAACCGTCGATCTGCCGGACCAAAACACCATTGACTCCGCAGTGTTAGCCGTGACGACCACTATCAGGACGTCATCGCCAAGGGGACACACAGGTAACATAGAAGAGACGTTTCTCCAGGATTTCTCCTGTCTCTTGGCACTGAATGGGCCGCTGGAGACAAGGACACACATATCTAACATAGAAGAGATCTAATCTATATGCGAAACATTCATCCAGGGTTCCTCCTGCCTCTCGGCACCAGACGGGCCACCGGAGGCAAGGAAACCGACAAGGCGAAAAAGGGGGATTATCTGGTTCTCTGGCAGCTAGGTTCTGCTCTCCTCGCAAGAACTACCTATCCCTCTCTGGTGACTGTAGCTGTGATCACAATATTCTGTTCAATCTCTGCGACTGGGAGTTGCAATTTCGTTTGTTCACCGTGTCAGCTTCTGCCTCTGTAGCTCCATGCCTCATAGCACAGTTTGCAGACCTGTCCGTCGAGCCATGATGTACTTTGGGAGCAATGCTTTACGAAGTTCGTCTTTCTCGAAACCTGTTAGCTTTGTGAGTCGTTCCAAACTTGCAATACTATTTAACTACTTTAGCTTTTGGCGAACAAAATATATTAAAGAATGTTCATGCTCGCCAAAGATATAGATGCTGATGCTGCAGCTGCCCCTTGTTTCGAAGATTGGGGATATTTTAGAGACCGTCAGTACTAATAAATGTGTTACGTGTGGCTCTGTATTAACTACACTTGTTCCTTCATCGGCAAGGTATCCGCCCTTTTCCCCATGTTGCTTACAATTCTGAGCAACATGGATAAACGCTTGAGAGAAACTGGTTACAATTTGCCAGTCCTTTAGCTCAACGCAAAGCCCAATGAATGTGATTAGGGAATAGGAGGACATAACTCCTGGCATAGATGAGGGAATGCCCAATGAATGTGATTGAATAAATTTTAAGTATCAAATCTAGGTTTGAACAAAAGCAAAACGAACTCCAGGTCTACAGCCATTGGCTTCCAGTAAGTGCCATGTACCACCACCACCTATAGTATAAAATTCCACCTGTCTTGGGGAGAAGGTGTAGGATGCTGCTTATAACCACTTGGTCTAAGAGAAGGGGGGCCTGTGGCTTTCCGCAGAAGCGGCAGCAATAGCGGCCTGCCCTTGTTCATGTGCCCAGTGCTGCTTTTTTACAGATAGGGCACATGTTTTTTATAACCAACCATTGTTTGATGCACGCGGTGTGGAAGTCATGCCCACAGTCCAGTCTGCCCATGTCCTCACCATCGCCATAGTCTTCCTGCAAGATCCATGGCATATTCAGTAAGGCAAAAGGCTATTGAACCTAAAGTTCTTAGCGAGTACAAACCACAGCTATATGCATCAATGTGTGATAAGATTGATCACTGTTCAGAGCAGTTAGAAGAAAACACGGTCCATCTGAATTGTGGTAGGGGAGTCGGATTCATGGTACACCACTCTCTTCAAAATTCTATGGTGGACCTGAACCCTAAATCAGTTCAGGTTCCTTTGGTTGTTCTATACTATGGTATATTCAAAACTGCCAATCCATCTGGGTAGAATAGCTAAAACCAGGACAGGAAGCAGACAGCACGCAAATGGTGTGATCCAGGAAATGACTGTTCTGTATTATGCAAAGAAGATTTTTAGGTATGTCAGATTGGATTTTTAATGCTTGTAATTTGGCAAAGGATACTGGAGCCGTAGATGTAAATGTAATGATGTGCACTCCAACTAAGAGAAGCCTGCAACCAACAAACAGCTATCATCCCCTTCACTACTAATAAGAGGATGAGGTTCCTTTCGATACATGATAGACAAGAGGAAGTCTATGAATGCACAGGCAGCCTAATACTGCACCGTTCTATTTTGTGAAACACAGAGCAGAGTGACTGGCATTAACCAAACCACATGCTGTCAAGCCTTATAAGGACAGCCAATTCAGATAACTCAATGAACCATGACGTCAAAGAAACACGTAGAACGACAAAATATTCGAATCAAGCAAATTTGTAGCAGGAAATTAAGAAAACATAAGCTTCCAAATTACCTGGCAAATACAACACGGTTCAACACCTGTTGGAGGTTCTTCCAACGGTAAGTGAAGATATTTCCACTGCTTCAAGCCACTCATAATTTTCTCCTCACTAAGCCCGGTGCTTACATGCCCAATACGTTCACCAAGTGCCAACAATTCCTGGAACAATACAGCAAATTGCGGTGATCAAACACAAATTCAACCATGCCATACAAATGGTGCCACATAAACCATGATTCTTGTCTTGTAGGAGCTACCCATGGACCACTGATACCAGCTCCAAGCAAGGATTCAGAGAACAGTCACAGAAAAAAACAGGACCATGGTCTGGTTTCAATTATCAAATTTAAATACAGAATTTAAATTTGCTTGTTGGTTCCACCCAGTATGGACTGATTCCACCCAGAAATACTGCCCATCGATTCATATTCAAAAATGAGAACTAAATTTGAAGTTTTCCAGAATGTTATTTTTGTCCTGATCCCTGGTTCCAAGTGCCAAGTCAGGCCAGTTTCATCCCAAATTGTACTGTACCCTCAAAACTTATCTGAAGCCATGTCATGGGGTGTCATGTTTAACAAAAGGAAAGCAACATGCTTCACTGGAATAATCTTGAAATGGCATATTTAAGACAAATTCAGTAATCAAACCAGTCTGTGACAGATTTCTGGTTGAGGAAGAACACGTTGGTAATCTGGAACATGGAATAAAGTAATGCTATTAGCTCATTTACCTCATAGGACATATTATCCACATCAAGCCGCATTTCACGATGTCTATCAATCAGACTGGCCCTCCTGAGAAGTGAACGATCAACAAGCAAATCCTGTCCAAAAATCAGTATCACAGTTTAGGAGTCAATCACAATTATATAGCTATTCCAGCAACAGACTCAACATTAGCAATAACATATATCACCACTTTCTGTAGATAATCCTTAATTTACTCGAAGTATATGAACATTATGCAAAGATCCAAATTTCAAATGATAGTCTATTAGAGCATAGTTTGCAGAAACCATTGCGAGTTCCATATGGTATAGCGTACAATATGGTACTATGTGGTGAAAGCAAGAATAGACTCATTGTGGTTCATTATACATGAAACAGAGTTGCAAATAGTTCAGTCCATAATCAGCTTTTCTGTCTAAAAATATATTTGTCTGAGAGGAAAAGGTGAGTTCATTATTTTGAACGAAGAGGTATGATATGTTAGGAACTTTTGGACTGTACTTAAAGGGCATCTACCATATCAGCTGGACCACAGATTTACTACTTGAAATGGAACGTCAATATTGTTAAGCTACAACCAATAAGTAGGAACATGAACTATCTGATTGGGAATTAGCACTTAGACAAGGACAATTTGCTTGGCACTGCTAGTTTTTTAGGAATATTGGTTGCTTACAAATTTAGTTGCTTAGCAAAGCTCCCACATTTATGGTTAAGCATGTATGTAAACATGATATTGTTTGTCTACAGTTTAAAACTTACTATGCAGAAGATAGGAATATACAATTAAATACGAAAGGTAACTTCACCAAATGGAAGGTGTTCCATAACTCACACCCCAGATCCAGAAAAAGTGTACAAACCGATTGAAACATAATGTGTAGAAAAGGAATCATTCCCACCTCCAGTCTTGCAGCACTTCTCCCTTGACGAATTTGTTCAACAACACTGCGGAGCTGTGCAAGAAAATAATAACAGATGGGTGAAAAAACTACAAGTATAAGATATAAGTGATATATACATTAAAATTGCATTACTTGAAAATGTTAAATTCAGAAATTTTTGAAATGATATCTGCGTCAGCTGACAGGTACCCAAGGTACAGCTGAATCAACTTGCTCCTACCTTATCCAAGCACTAGGTAAACAAAATCCACCACTTGCAATAGCAAAACACATCCAGGGTAGGAAATAATGAATATATGTTATAGAGCAAGTAGTGTTAAATTTAGATTGATGAACTAACAACGTATATGTTGAGCAGTGTTATTCTCAATATAAGGGGTAGGGATATTGCCAAGATAAATTTCTCATGAAAATTGATCTTAAGGAGTACGAGTACTTATTCAACAACAAAGCCACAAATAATAGCCCCTTTGAGAAATTTATAAAGGCAAAGCAGAGTTACAAAGTGAACCTCCCTCACTCCTCTGTCTAATACAACTTATTGTCACTTGTACAGTCCAGTCTCTGCCCAGGTTCCCTATCCAACCTTCTAAACGTTATGTGCATTGTCGCGTATTTCCCAAACCATGAATCTGCTAGCTTGTTACACTCATCCAGGTGAATGCTAAGAACACAAATAAATGCTTGCAATTGAAACAAAAGAACTAGGTGATTGACTACACATTCAGCGCAACTCTTTAATGGTTACCATTATATCTTCTACATAATAAATATAGAAGAAAATACAAAAGTGACAATAAGTTAGGAACATAAACACACTAATCAACTTGAAAATTATATGGCGCAATTACATGACAGAATAGTACCCAGATCAGTTGAAAACCTTTAATTAGAGAGGAGAAAAGAGAGAGATCAGTTGAAAACTGGGAACCAAAATATATAAAGCATTATACCCTCGTCCTTGCAGCACAGTATCATTTTTAAGATAAATATGAAACTAATGTACCATACCAGCGCTAGTAAGAACAGAAGAGTTAGATGGAATGACTCCAGGGCAGCATACCTCTGACACTGTCCTGCTTCCTTCTCTTGAAGCAGCTATGCTCTGCATGAAAGACTGAAGGTCCATGTAACTTGAGTTTTGCCTATCTATAGAGGGAGGGACTGCCCTAGAGTAGTGCTGCTGAGTGGCACGAGAGCTTGATCCTGGTTGATGGATCCTAATCTCTTGTGATGAGGATGAATGCCCACGGTGCTGCAATGTAATGCTTGGACTTCTGGAATGAGAATCACTAGTAGCAAGCAAGGATCTCCTGGCCATATCAACTGAACCTCGTGCAATTGAACTTGGATGAGATGCATTCAACCCAGGGACCTGCTGAGGTCCTACATTTACAGCAGCTCGAGGTGTGGAGCTGGAGCTGGAATTTTGCTGGTTGCTTCTGCTTCCGGGTGCAGACAGCAAGTTTGTTGAATCAGTGGTAAACAGCGATGGAGCTAATAAAAAGGGCTCAGGAAGATTGCTTCTTCGCAAGCTCCTATTCAGATCTTGTGAAGCAGATCTCTGATTTATTGTATCAGCAGAACTGGAAGAACTCCCTATTCTTGAACCAAAATTACCATTTGATTGAGGTCGGTGCAAACTTTGCGAGAATTGAGCAATAGCAGGTACATGAGGAAGATTATGAGAACTTGCTGAAGAGCTCATTGCTCTAGGTTGCACTGGAACAAAAGATTGTTGCTGCATAGGCTGGTAAGCAGAACACCTGAACCTTCCCTCCGGCAAGAGATCGGGCAGTGATTGATCATACTCATTTGTGCTTATCCTCATCCGTGTATTTCTCAGGAATCTTTCACTTTCATGTGGATGACTAGATGGTGAATAAGGATCAGAAAATATGGCATTTGCAGAGGTATCAGTATTCCGGTTCAACTGTTCTATGGGAGGGTATGAAAAACCATAGTTCGTAGAAGTCAGGATATTTAAACTAGCAGTAGTTTCATAAGTGGACGGAGAAGGTAGCAGCATATTGCTATTTTGGTGATGATTACGTGAATTTCCATTGGCAGAAGACTCTGCAAGACTTCCAGCAATATTCTTTCTCTTGATAGATGAGCGATGACAACCAAACACACCAATTTCTTGGCCGGCTGCACCACCAAAAAGGTTGACAGTCTGCGAAGAACTTCCTACAGCATCGGAAGAAATTTCACGGTGAACAACATGCTCAGTGGTGGAAAGGCCTCTGTTCAGAGGAAAAGCATTCATTCCAGATTGTCCATTACTCAGAGCCATATCAGCATTCCTGGTGTCCAATTGATCAGCCTGATTAAGGTTTAGGTCTATGTTTAAATTGTGTGAAGGCAATGAACTACTGCCTTCTCGTCTTCTCCCTTCTATAATTAATGGGCCGCCTATAGACAAAGCAGGAGCAAACTGATCCCTTTTGGCCTGTAAAAGGCTATCGTGATCGACCAGGCAGCCCATAGAGCTAGATCCAGCTGAATCCCATAAGCTCAAGCTTGTATTTTGCTGACAAATCGTGTTTCCACTCGGCATGCCTACCTCATGATTATTGAGCAAATAATGTGGGTAGTTCTCACTCTCTACGGTATTGGGAAGTAAATTATGTTCATCAACAGCAGGGTTGCTGGGAAGTAAACTCTGCTGATCAATAGTCGGGTTGCTGGAACTAGAACCAAGGTGGCATGTTTCCGAGGAAGACAGCATAGTGATCCTATTATGTTTGCATCAAAGCCTTAATGTGTTCCTAGATAACTTGATGAGGTGCTCAATGATTTCAATAAAATGAACAATCTCCCAGCAAAAAACACTTTACAACTTGAGGTAGATTATCCTGGAAAATATAACAAAAGGAATAATAGTAAACAATCAGTATGATACACAACATATAGCAAGTATAGAAATCACAGAAACAGAAAATAATAAATACTATGTTCAGACTGTGCAGCTGCTTTGTTGGAATATCTTGAAGCATATATAAGAGCAAATAGGCATGCACAAGGAGCCCACATCACCAGAGTTAGTTTTACAGCTCATTAAACAAAGGAGCAACGAAATATGCACTGCTATTACATTTGCTTAGAGTGCTGAGGGACAAGTCATTCAAAATCAGAACATTGAATTAAGTAGGAGTGAACTCATCGTTTTTATTCTATATGTTGCATACAAACAGAAGTAAGGCCCTGTTTGTTTGGGCTTTTTCTGGCTTCTGGACTTTGGCTTCGAAGCCAGAAAAGCACCTATTTACCTGCTTTTGGCTTTTGGCTTCAAAAAGCCTGAAATAACTTTTAAAGTTGTTTCAGGCTTTTCGAAGCCAAAAGCCAAAGCACCTAAATAGGTGCTTTTCTGGCTTCGAAGCCAAAGCGCAGAAGCCAAAAAAAGCCCAAACAAACAGGGCCTAAGCACTCTTCAATCTAGGATGCATAGAACTAATCACTGTTACTGGTCAAAATGGATGCAATCATTGGTTTTGGCATGGCAAGTTTAAAAAGATTATGTAGATACAATTTATAAAAGGATTAAGGTACATATAAGTTCCATAAATCAAAATGTATCTATGGATACCGTAGGAAACACTATAAATCAACACACCTCCAAATCCATCATAATTATAACCAACAGGAGTAATGTGGGATGTAGGTGATATACATACCTCAAGTACTAATAGCAATGAATTATTGAGACAATGGTGGAAACCCTTGCAGACTGGCAGCCAATTAGCTAATGCTACAATCTCCCCTAGCTTCAGCCAAGAAAAGAAGAGCACAAGTTAAACATTTTTTCTGTCTGGAACGAAATCGCATAAACACAATTTCAAACCTAGAATTTAAAATCATTTAGAACAAATTCCTGATTTTGTGTGAGCCTGTATGAAGATGAGCACTTATATATTCTCCCCCCAAATTCCGCGTGGATTCCACGTTCAAGACATGCAGCCCATTCCTAGCCCTCGGGACAGGGTTTCATTCCGAACAAGGACTAGGTACATAGATGGTCTTCTATGATTAACAAAACTCGAGCACCTTATCCCGTCTACCCCGCCCCAAAAGATTCAATTTTTACCACGGATTCCTTCCCCACCCCAACCCCTACCCCCCGAAAAGGACCCAAATCGACGAAATTCCGACCAATCCGACCAAGAATTCGTCGGAAACGACCACCTCCAGATCCGCCCCGGCAGATATCTCAACCCCCCCCCCACACCACCCCGCCCCTAAATCGACCCCAACCCCGTCGCCCCCTCCACCAAGAACCCAACGCTACACACCACCCATCCACCCACCCGCGCCAAGCAACAACATCGAAAAAAAGCACCAACTAAGAATCAAGAAACGTACGGACCCAGGCCCGTCCGTCCGTCCGGGCCGCCCGATCGGTTCCTTCCTTCCTCCGGGGGTGCTCCGGCGGCCCCGATCGATCGGCGCCCGTCGACTGCCGCACCGCGCCGATCGGCGGCGTCGGAGGAGGAAGGGGAGGGAGCGGATGGGGGGCGTCTGCCTGATTCCTCCCGTCCGCAGCTGCTGCTGCGCTGTTGGTTTGTCTCGTGCGTGCCGAGGGCTCGAGGAAAATAGGGAGGGGAGGTGAGAAGCGGACGATGGATGTGGGGGAGTTGCGGCGTTTTTTGGGGTGGGTGGGTGGGTGGGGGAAAGTGAGCCCACGGAAAAGGGCAATCGCCGCGGGCCGTCGGATCGCCGAGATCGACGGTGAGAGGTGTGGATAGATGGACCGATGGGTGGATGAATGTGTCAAAATCTGCTTGCAAACTCCAAGTGTATGATTGTAAAACTCCCAATCATAAATGCAGGCGACTGGCCTTCGGATCTTCTGGTAGATGCTCTCTCCATGAACTCCATTTTTTTTTAAAGCAACTTCACCGAGCTTTACTGAACCACAGGGACAGCAAAAACGCTGGCCGCAAGAGACATTACATCGTCAGGCATATTAAACTTCCAAACCTGAACAGAAGCAAGGGATGAAACTGAACCCTGTTTAGCTAGAACATGGGCAACCTTATTACAGATGCGATTACAGTGCATCCATGAACTCCATTTACCACGGGGGTTATCGACTAGCCCAGCTAGTTTTGGAGCCGAGATGGTCTCGTTCTTTTCGAACCAAGTGTCGCATATGTATCTGACGTATGTAAATCTACTGTCCTGTACGGTAAATGAAGATGTCTGAATTGACAGGTAGAGGTGTCACTTCCCCACCTCTCCTTCGCCGTCACCGCCGCTAGGAGAGAAGATGGAATGCTGCATTCGCTGGAGCAAACCTTAGACTAAACCACGTCCAAGCGATTTTACCTGCAGAACAGCGCCCGCCCGCAGCATTGCCGGCCCACGCAGGCCTAGGCCACAGCGCCCGCGCGCACGACGCCCCGCCCGCCTCAATCCTGGCCATCCAGCGGCGATCGGACGTAATGAATTCGCCGGTGAAGGAGAGAGCTCGGAGGCCACCCGGTCTTAATGTATTCTAATATATTTCATTTTCACCCCTATCGTCCATGCGCGGCTTATAAACGTGCATGTATTATCACATATATTGTTTTTCAAGTTAGGCACCATTGACAGAGAAGGATAGCACTTTAATTCGTGAATTCTGGCCCTTGTAATATCTTCTATTCTCAATTGTTTTAGCGCTCAAAATAATCTTTCTTGTCTGCATTGTTAACTTCCAACATTCACCTTATCTTGATAAAATGGTCTCTAGTGATTTATGGTAAGACTTCGTTCACTTCATTTGATTCTCAAAGTTCTGAATTTGATCGGCTTTTGATATGCATTTTTCTATTCCAAGGATCCTTTGCACATATGTATCTACGGAATTTTATACATATGTAACCTATGTAACTAGTGTGAATGCCGATTCAGCTTTTGCCTTCTTTTTCGAAATGTTTGGGTTTGCTACGGTTCCGTTAGACCCTATTTGACATATGTCGTTCCACCAAAATTTCCAATTTCTTTTGAAACTTCAAATCTACCGTTAGTCCACTCTGGACTTACACTTTACATTTATATAGTAATCATGTCTTGACTATTGCAAATTAATACAAGCATATTCACAAATACAAAAGGTATATTTAAACTTAAGAACTCATGCAACCATGTCAACCATATAAAGCACATTAGGTATTTGAATTGGATGAGATCTAACCCGTTCAAAATTACATACATAACTTTTTTGTACCATGTGAATGTGAGCAATAAACATCAAACTGCCAAACATAAGTAGGATAAACTGAACAATAGCAGAATGATACTACACACCAACTTTACTCTCACTGTCTTACTGTAATAAAAGTATTGACATCTCAAATAAGTAAATAGCCATCCTAGGGTAGTGGCAAGAAGCGGCGCTGAATATGCGTCGCAGTGATGGCCAGGACGCGCAGCCTTCGAGGCAGCAGGAATCCTCGTCCAACAGTATTAGAAGAGTCGTTGCGAAGCAAAGGAGCAGCAAGGTGGCGCAGATGCAGTCCAATAAGATGGAACGAATATCATCCATGTTGGCCAAGTAGGGCCCCCTTCTTTTCGGCTTGGACTTGTGCATAAACTGGCTCAAGCTTAATTGCCCACAGGAGCTCCGGTGGGAGGAAGCTCTGATAAATTGGTATTCCTTCTTTTCGGCTTATTCCAGTGAGCTTATTCGTTGTGCAATATCTATAACACCCTTGAAAATATTTGTACTCTAAATATTTACATATATGCATATGAATTTGTTTCCATATACAAAACAAAGCATATATACATCACAATATATGAGAAATTTTTTACATATGACAGTTGTAAAATTGCAATTAATTAAACAAGAATGGTTCTACTGAAAAATCAGCACAAATTTAGATATAAAACTTTCAGGGCATATAATTTTCATCAACTCGGATTTGAGCACCAATATACACCAATAATTATCAAATCTTTATTGCATAATAATCTTACAAAATCTTACACACACACATTAAAATTGTCCATATCATACATACACACATAAAAATTTGTTTCTTTCATACCCTTGGAATTGTTTCCAGATCATACACACATCAAAATTTGTAGGAAAAACAAACACTGCACTGAAAAAATCACAACATCATTCTTACAATCACAAACACTACACAATTATCAGTACATCAATGGCACAAGAATACATCAATGGCACAACAGTACTCATCACATTCACTACCTCTAAATCATACACATTCATCACACATTAACCAATTATTTTTCCCTCCAAGCAATATGAGCAAATCTCAGTTTATATACATCACCATATATATTTTATATCAGATTTAATCAACAAGCAATAAGCAAATCTCACTAATATAAAATTTTACCTCACGGGAGGAGGGCCAGTGAGGTCAGTTGGAGGGGGGCCGCGAGCCCATGGCGAGGGAGGATGGATCCGGGCCGGTGAAGGGTTGGGGGAGGTTGGTGTCGCCGGATCCCGGGTCTTGGGCGACAGCAGGAGCTTGGGCGGCGGCGTGGCGTCCTCGAGACCGGCCAGTGTGAGCGCAAGGAGCAAGGGGAGCGGGAGGTAGCACGGCAGCTCGTCGTGCTCACGACCTGCAGATGGAGAAGGCCTCCGGCGGGTGGAGCAGGGCGTCGTCCTCGGGACCGGCGGTGGAGCGGCGCGTCCTCGTCGGGACCGGCAGGTGGAGCGGGGCACCGGCAGGTCGAGCGGGGCCTTCTCGGGAGAGGCGGGTCGAGTGTGGCGCGGCGGCGCGACATCCTCATGTGGCCGGGGGGGACCGTCGGCGGCCGTGGCGGGGGGAGCGGACGCAGGCTTGTGGTGGTGAGACACGGGGGAAGGAGGTCTTGGGATGGGTTGTGGGGCGCGGGGAAGGGGGGGTCTCGGGATGGGTTGTGGGGCGGGGGGTGTCTCGAGACAAAGGGGAATGGCGAGGGGCATGAGTGGCAATTTCGTGTAATTAACAGTCCAATTCCGAGGGCAAAGCCGCTCACACCAGTTTCTAGCTACCAACGGGATTTGAAAGAGGCTTATCTCTACTGCCAGCTCTTCTTTTCGGCTTCCGGCTTCTAGGAGCCATAAGCCGTGCAATAAGCCCAAAGAAGGGGGCCTAGGAGTCCATGTCACAGGGATTAAACAAAAAGACACCTATAATGGGTCGGCAATGTAATCTTTTGGTCGAGCAATATAAACATATACATACATAAATATGTGTATATATTCTCCCTAATATTTCCTCATCCCAATCTATGTCTTAACATTCACCTTCAAGCCATGTCATCTCGATGTCCCCTATACAGTAGTTATCCAGTTGTGAACCAATGTACACAAATAGTATATATGGAAGATGCGGCGACCCACATATTACCCTTTCACGTAATATGCTAGCCTCTGACATGTTACAGACGAAGTGCCTTCTCGTCTACAGCATATCACACAGAGTAGCACGACAGAAGCATTGCAGTGGTCCATTTATTACAAACTTAATTTACAAACTCAGAGAACAAGATACAAATATATTCCTAAAAGTACAAGGAATTTAAAACAGTTTCAGTTGGTTACAGCAAAAGACATAACTATACTCTCCTCTCCCACATCCTATACTTGTACTCTATGCTTCAGAGTTGTCACCACGATGGTTGAAATGTTGGTCGATGCCTTCGTCTTTTTTTGTCGTTGTCGGCCCCTTGGAGACTTTATGATGCAAACCGAGGGTGCCCGATCTTCACGTCGTAGGATTCCAGGATAACTAGCCCGTGAAGACTAATGAATGACACCGTCAACCACTGTCTCGATTACGGAAGCCTACGGTACTCGATTCACCCAACAACACGCTTCGGCCTTTTGTTACTCACTAACGTGGAGCAACACATTCAAGCAATCGTCAAGCAATCGCAAGAACAATGGAGAAGCAAATCTCAGATAACCCCCAATCCTCTATGTGATGGAAATACATCACACACCAAAGGAGCAAGAGCTCTCGCAATTCTGAAATTTCAAGTCTGCCTCTTACATATGGGGGTACCCTCCTATTTATAGGAGTTTAGGTCAGTGCTACAGTACACTACAGTAAGATGGTGCTACAGTACATAGTCAACAAAGGTGGCTGCAAAAATCTAGATTTTTTGACTTAACCAACAAACTACTAAGAAATATCTTCATGCCTTTGCTTAAGGAGCAAGCAACTAAGATATTTAGATGGATGCTTCTTGATTGTCTTGACCATGAAGTTGCAACTCAAAAATTGGAATTGAGCTCTTCAAAATATCATCCGTAGATATTTTACTTGGTTGACTTGAGGAGGAAGAAAGCAATGATATTTTCTTCTATTCTGATTTTCTTCTTCTGGCTCTTGTATCTCTTGTGGCTAGTTGCGGCCGTATCTTTTATTCTTCTCGGCCTCCTCTTTTTCCATCAATGATTTTTTTCTCCATTGAACCTAATTAGACAAAATGTTGTAGCATTAGGTAGTAGCTAATTCTCATCATGGTGGAAATATTCTTTAAGGAGAAGATTCACCTGTTGGGCGATTTGTCTAGTTCTTTGCTCGTGTCATTGGTCCTTTTGGAGTTTCTTCAGTTGATGAGGATGGAGGTACATCATTGTTAGGGACATTCTCATCATCCTCCCCCCTCTTCAAAAGGAGTCGTCCTCGACTCTGTATCTTCGGGGCCAAAGAAAGGGGATAAATCTGAAACGTTAAATATATTACTTACCCCATAATCATCTCTAGGAAGTTCGATCTTGTAAGCATTGTCATTCACTTTGGCAAGCACTCTAAATGGTCCTTCTCCTCTTGGCATCAATTTTAATTTGTGCTTTTCAGGAAAGCGTTCCTTGCGAAGATGTACCCATACTAAATCTCCAGGTTCAAAAAGCATCTTCTTTCTATTTTTATTGGCCTTTGCTGCAAAATATTGTGCCTTCTTCTCTATTGCTTCTTTGGTTTTGAGATGGATTTTCTTAACATGTTCAGCACGCTTGAATGCTTGAATGTTGGCACGTTCTTCAAATGGTAGAGGTAGCAAATCCAGTGGCATGATAGGTTTGAATCCATACACCACTTCAAATGAACAAAGTTGAGTAGTTGAGTGTACCGCCCTGTTATATGCAAACTCCACATGTGGTAGACACTCTTCCCATTCCTTGAGGTTCTTCTTGATCATTGTCCTCAACAAGGTTGATAAAGTTCTATTCACTACTTCGGTTTGGCCATCGGTTTGTGGATGACAAGTTGTTGAGAATAACAGCTTTGTCCCAAGCTTGGCCCACAAAGTCTTCCAGAAGCAGCTCATGAATTTCACGTCGCGGTCAGAGACGATTGTCCTAGGAACTCCATGCAGTCTAATGATCTCCCTGAAAAACAGATCAGCTACATGCGAAGCATCATCGCTTTTATGACATGGTATAAAATGTGCCATTTTGAAAAATCTATCAACTAACACAAATATAGAATCCCTCTCCTTCTTGGTCCTTGGTAATCCTAAAACAAAATCTATACTAATATCTTCCCATGGTGCATTAGGAACTAGAAGAGGAGTATATAATCCATGAGGGTTTAATCTGGACTTAGCTTTGTGGCAGGTGAGGCATCTTTGCACAAACCGTTCAACATCTCTTCGCATCCTTGGCCAATAGAAATGATCAGCTAATCATATGTGTTTTGGCGATGCCAAAGTGTCCCATCAATCCTCCTGTATGAGATTCCTGCAATAAAAGCAAGCGAACGGACGACTCGGGGACACACAATTTGTTAGTATAAAACAGAAACTCGTCATGCACATGATATTTGTCCCATCCTTTTCTTTCTTTACAATGAGAGTATGGTTCTGAAAATTCTTTGTCACTAGCATACAATTCTCTTAAACTCTCTATTCTAGGGACATTAACTTCTAGTTGTGTTAAGAGTGCATGTCTATGAGATAGAGCATCAGCAACAACATTGTCTTTTCCTTTCTTGTACTTGACAACATAAGGGAAGCTTTCAATAAATTCAACCCATTTAGCATGTCTACGATTTAGTTTAGCTTGGCCTTTCAAATATTTCAAAGATTCGTGGTCAGAATGAATTATAAATTCCTTAGGCCATAAGTAATGCTGCCATGTTTCAAGTACTCGTATTAATGTATATAATTTTTTATCATATACAGGATAATTTAATTGTGCACCATTTAATTTTTCACTAAAATATGTGATTGGTTTACCTTCTTGCATAAGGACTCCTCCAATACCTATTCCACTAGCATCGCATTCAATTTCAAAAGTTTTAGTGAAATCAGGTAATGCAAGCAATGGTGCTTTAGTTAGTTGTTTCTTTAATTCTTGAAAAGATTTTTCTTGTGATTCAACCCATTGAAACGAGACTCCCTTTTTAGTTAATTCATTTAGTGGGGCAGCAATAGTGCTAAAATCCTTAACAAAACGGCGATAGAATCCGGCTAATCCATGAAAACTTCTTACTTGGCTGACATTCAAATGAGTAGGCCAATTTTTAATAGTTTCTATTTTTGACTCATCTACCTCAACTCCTTGACTTGAAACAATAAAACCTAAGAAGACAACTTTGTTTGTACAAAAAATGCACTTCTCAAGATTGGCATACAATTGTTCCTTTCTTAGCACTTCTAGTACTTGTGTTAGATGTTTAACATGTTCTTCCATGGATTTGCTATAGATCAATATGTCATCAAAATATACCACAACAAATCTACCAATGAATGCTCTTAAAATATGATTCATTAATCTCATGAATGTACTAGGTGCATTAGTCAAACCAAAGGGCATAACCAACCATTTGTACAAACCAAATTTTGTTTTAAAAGCAGTTTTCCATTCATCTCTAGGTTTAACTCTAATTTGGTGGTATCCACTTTTCAAATCAATCTTAGAGAATATTTTAGAACCACTAAGTTCATCAAGCATATCATCAAGCCTAGGTATAGGATGATGATACCTAATTGTAATATTATTTATGGCTCTACAATCAATGCACATTCTCCATGATCCATCCTTTTTAGGAACTAAAATGACTGGCACAGCACAAGGACTAAGACTTTCACGAACATACCCTTTTTCAAGTAGACCTTGTACTTGTCTTTGAATTTCTTTGGTCTCCTCTGGATTAGCGCGATATGGAGGACGATTAGGTAGTGAGGCACCAGGAATGAGATCAATTTGGTGCTCAATGCCTTTAATAGGAGGAAGTCCAGTAGGTATCTCTTCTGGAAGTACATCTCCATAATCCTGCAAGACTTTTGAAACAATACTAGGAAGCTTTGTTGCATTGTTAGTCGAAATCAGATTATCTTTATAGATCAGAACAATATGCATTAATACAAAATTATTTCTCATCCCATGTATATCAAGTTTATTTGTTATCATGACTAACTTTTTTCCTTCATCGTCTTTTCTTCCTTTTAGGTTTATTTTGTCATCTCCTAATTTTACTTCCACATTCTTTTGCATGTTTTGGGCAAGAATTTGATTAGGAGTCATAGAGAATAACTTTATATTTTTCTCATCTTTCTTAAACATATATGTATTTGCTCTCCCATCATGGGTAACATGTCTATCATATAGCCAAGGCCTTCCCAAAAATAAATGGCATACAGTCATAGGTACAACATCAAAAGTAATAGTATCAACATAGTCTTTGATTTTAAATGTGACATTAACCATGTGTTGGATTTTAACACTTCCAAAATCACTAAGCCACTGAACATTGTATGGATGGGGATGCTTTACAAATTTTAATCCAAATTTATCACATAATTCCTTACTAGCAAGATTATGACAACTACCTCCATCAATGATTAACTTGATTACTTTGTCATTTACCTTTGCTTGTGTATGGAAAAGATTGAGTCTTTGTGGATGCTCATCTTTTTTTGTTGCATACTAAGGACTTTAGTGACAACAAGTGCATTACCGGTTTCAAAGGTGTAGTCGAAGCAGTCTTCTTTTTCTTCTTGAGCATCATTAAATCTTTCATCTTGCTCAATTTGTTCTACCTCCTCTTCATCATCTGAGATGTATTCTCCATCTTCATTGATTAGCATGACTCGGTTGTTTGGGCATACCTGAGACACGTGTCCTCTTCCTTGACACTTGAAGCATATAATATTGCTTGACTTGGAAGTGGAACCAATGGATGATCTTGATGATGTTGTTGGCTTGTCCTTGTTTGAATATGGTGCTGATTTTGACACAGGAGAAGAACTAGCATTATTTGCAATTGAATTACTAGATGAAGGCGTACCTTTTCCTAAGCTGAATTGAGCTTTGGGTGCATTGAATGGAGCCTTTAAGTTGAATGATGGTGTACGCGTGGATCTAGCATATTTAGCATCTTCTAACAATTGTCTTTAATTTCGGCCTTGTCAGCTTGGTCTACCAATTCTACCATGGTGTGGTATGGTTGGTAGACCACAATTCTCTTGATATCATGGTGAAGTCCATGCAAGAAATGTGACATTGTTTGCTCTTCGTCTTCTCGAACACGTGCACGAATCATGGCTTGCTCCATTTCCTTATAGTACTCCTTCACGATGCTGGAACCTTATTTCAAAGCTTGCAATTTATCGAACAAATCATGCTTATAATAAAGTGGCACAAACCTTGCTTTCATTTCTTTCTTCATTTCAGCCCATGTGGTGATGGGTGGTTCACCATATTCTTTTCTTTGGTTCTACACCTGCTCCCACTAAATGAGAGCATACCCATCGAACTCCAAGGCGGCCATAACAAGCTTCTTTTCTTCTGAATAGTTGTGCATTCGAAAGATTTTACTACCTTCAATTCTCATGTTAGATACTCATCAGAATCAGATTTACCTTCAAACCTGGGAATGGTAAATTTGAGTTTGCCGAATTTCTCTTCTTCAGGTTGATCATCGTGATGACGCCCTCGGCGGTAGGCATCATTGCGGTGTAGGTGGAAGGGGGCAGCATTGTTGCCTCCTTGTGGTGCTTCTGCACCTTGCACATGATCTCTCCCACGGCCATTTCCTCCTAGGCCTGGTGGTGGAGCTCGTGTGGCCAATGCTTCAACACGGGCCCTTCGGGATTGAGCCTCGGGCCCTTCGGGATTGAGCCTCATGTGTGACCCGTGCAGCGGCCTCCTCATTGGTCTCGTCAAATTCCACATCATTTTGTACACTAGGTTCCCCTTGCATACTATGATGGAACTCCGTCAATTGCTTCCGCAACTTGGCACCCACCTCAGACAAGATATCCTTTCGAAGAATGCTCATGTTGTCATTCAAATGATCATTGAAATCATTAGTGAGCTTGTTGAGGTCAGCTCGGGTGATGTAATCGGGCTCTCTTTCAGCTCCTGTCATGGTTAGCACAAACACAGAAATAGCACAACGTAAATAGTTTTAGGTATGCGGAATCGCTCAGTCCTCACCCTTGCTTATCGAAGTTCTTATGATGGCTTCTTGATTATAGAATAGTGTATACTTCAGTAGCAGTAATTGGGCAAAGGTGTTGTGAGTGAATCAAGATCCTAACTACTGTAATAAGACGATGGCTATTTTGTGGAGCTTGGAGGGTTTGTGTTTCACCTATGCAATTGAGATTCTAGATATTATAATGGTAAGTAATAATCAACACTAGAAAGTCAATACTTAGTTGTGATCCAAAATGTAAGTGGAGATTGGTAGCAACGGGATGTACTTAATACATCCAAGAAAATGAGCTATTTGAATGATTGGAGTAAAGGAAAAAAATAGCTCTCGTGAAGGTGGAAAGATAATAGTTGGACTGTAATAGAGATATATTCAAATTTGTACACTAAGAAGTACAAGCTATGAAGTATTGCCCGAAAGACCCCAAGTACTCTTTCTTTATCTTCTTCTTTTTCTCCCTTTTACTTTTTTCTTTCTTTCTGATTTTTCCTTTTCTTTCCTCTTCTCTTTTCTTTTCTTTTGTACCATGGTCCTTTCTTCTAGGGCAAGCAAGACTTCACTTATATGCGGTTGATAATAAGTGTGCTAAACAAAGAAAAACACTTCTGGGATAATCTGGATGTTGGTACAGAGTAGTTGCAAAATATAGAAATATATACCAACAGATATGATTGAAGTTCAGAGAACAAAATATTGGCAGAAACAGAGAGTAGAATGGAGGGACTGATTTGGTATATATATATATATTTATTTATTTATTTGGTATATATATATATATACGGCAGCGCTAATATGCGCGAGAGCGCGCCAGACCGAGCCAGCCACGGAACCAACGAAGGAAAAAACGGGGCAGTAATTTTATGTCTATCGAGTAGTAATTTTCGGACGGGATTTTACTGCTGAGATTTTAGTGTGATTCAGAATTACTACATTTTGTGATAGATTTTACGATATCATATACACAACTTTACTACCTCGCGCATCTCGGCCGTAAAAAACTTCTGAGTTTGATGACTTTTTACTATATTTGGTGATAGATATTACGATATCCTATACATAATTTTACTGTCTCGTGCGTTACTACATTTTGTGATAGATTTTACGACATCCTATACACACCTTTACTGTCTCGCGCACATCTCAGACTACGTAAAAAAATTCTAAGTTTTACAACTTTTTGGCAACACTTGCACAGCCGCGCGCCATCTGTTTTAATTGAATAAATAAGGAGGTGGTGAGATTTGAACCGTGGACCTCATGCACGTTACTCTTCTCTTCTAACCAACTAGACTATGCAAGTGATTGTGAATACATAGAAGAAATATTTCTAGTATAGAAGAAATATTCTCCTAATCTGTTTTAATTGAAAAAATAAGGACAGGGCGGGATTCGAACCCTGGACCTCATGCACGTTGCTCTTCTCTACTGACCAACTAGGCTACACAAGTGATTGTGAACAAAGAGAAGAAATATTTCCTTTCTAGTATGGAACGATCAGACATGCAGTAAAATGATGGCTGCGAGATTGTAATATCGTACACATATAATAGTAATTTTGCGATACGCTTTATACAAAAATTACTAGAGTCCTGAAGTTTACGATGACACATGTTGTTTTACTACTCGACAGACATAAAATTACCGTATTTTACATGTGAAGTTACGTTACTGTGAGGGATCTGTTCGACAGTAATATAGTTCGATGGATTTACTATATCTACTGAATAGTTTTACGGTCAGTGGTGAAAAGGGAGGGACGTGGTGGGTCTGGACTGGCTGGCTCGGTCGGTTGGTCAGTGCGCAGAATAAGTATTCTGAGTGTAGGTGCAGATTAGCGGATCTATATATATATATATTGGATAGATGATTTTAGATGAAACAAAGACAATGGATTTTTTTTTGGATCAGCAAGCAAGCAAGATTCTAATGGATTAAAACCTAGCAAAACTCACCAAAATTTTCAATTGATTCTAGGGCTTAAGAACAAATATTTTTGTGGGGCTTTTTCTGGATAAGAAATAAAATAGCTACAACTAGTAGATAGTGAAGATACAAATCCTACCATGTAAACCTTGAGCTCTGATACCAAGATGATGCAAACTGGGGGTGCCCGATCTTCACGTCGTAGGATTCTGGGATAACTAGCCCGTGAAGACTGATGAATGACACCGTCAACCACCGTCTCGATTACGGAAGCCTACGGCACTCGATTCACCCAACAACACGCTTCGACCCTTTGTTACTCACTAACGTGGAGCAACATGTTCAAGCAATCGCAAGAACAACGGAGAAGCAAATCTCAGATAACCCTCAATCCTCTATGTGGTGGAAATACCTCACATACTAAAGGAGCAAGAGCTCTCGCAATTCTGAAATTTCAAGTCTGCCTCTTACATATGGGGGTACCCTCCTATTTATAGGAGTTTAGGTCGGTGCTACAGTACACTACAGTAAGACGGTGCTATAGTACATAGTCAACAAAGGTGGCTGCAAAAATCTAGATTTTTTTTGGCTTAACCAACAAACTACTAAGAAATATCTTCATGCCTTTGCTTAAGGAGCAAGCAACTAAGATATTTAGATGGATGCTTCTTGATTGTCTTGACCATGAGTTGCAACTCAAAAATTGGAAATGAGCTCTTCAAAATATCATCCGTAGATATTTTACTTGATTGACTTGAGGAGGAAGAAAGCAATGATATTTTCTTCTATTCTGATTTTCTTCTTCTGGCTCTTGTATCTCTAGTTGTGTCCGTATCTTTTATTCTTCTCGGCCTCCTCCTTTTCCATCAATGATTTTTTTCTCCATCGAACCTAATTAGACAAAATGTTGTAGCATTAGGTAGTAGCCAATTCTCATCATGGTGGAAATATTCTTTAAGGAGAAGATTCACCTGTTAAGCGATTTGTCGAATTCTTGCTCGTGTCATTGGTCCTTTTGGAGTTTCTTCAGTTGATGAGGATGGAGGTACATCATTGTTATGGACATTCTCATCACTTTATCTTCAGCCCCGATGTCGACTACATTTTGGTCTATTGTCAGCTCACCTCCTAATCAAAGGAATTAGAATAGAGGGATGAGTATGGAATGTACTCAACAAGTCCAGGAATAGCAAAGAGGTGTTTGATGCTAAAGGATCAGATGTCGGCCTAGAGGGGAGGGGTGAATAGGCGACTAATTAAATTTAAAGCAATGTTAATCAATTCTTCAACTTTTGCGGAATTAAACTAGATTGATTAACAAAGATGGCAATGTTCAATATGAGTACTCAAATATACTAAGCAAGATGAATATGAAGAATATAAGAAAGCTTGCAAAGTAATGCGAAATGTAAAAGGCAAGGGACAAGGATTTGTTGCCGGAGCTCGAATCCTTGAGGGGATCCTACGTCTCCGTTTGGGTAGCTCGATCACACATGATCAAGAACCGGCTTCTTCTCAAGCCTTTATCCCTCGAGGACTCTCCGGAGTCTCCTCGATCTCTTCTTGGTGATTCTTTCCTCGCGGAGGCGAATCCCGGCCTTCACAAACTTCCCACGGCTCACCACACGGATTGGGAGCTCGTGAGCGACTCCTAACCATCTAAAAGTCCTCAACCTCCAAGAGTAACAAATGCGTTGAAGTCGCAAGGAGGTAAACCTAGTGCTCAAAGAGATCTTGACCTTCTTCCACTCAAATCTCACTTCTTTTCTTTTCTCTCACAAAGGGGTGGCTTGGAAACTTGAGAGAGGAGAAGCAACAGCTCTTGAGTGTGTTTGAAAAGGATTTGCAAAAGGTTGGTTGAAGAGAGGGGGTCGGGAGCTATATATAGCACCCCTAAAAAACTAGCCGTTTTGCACTGAAAACGCCCACATCGGAACTTCCGATCTGTTCAAATAAAACGGCTACTTCTCCCCTTTCTGCACAATTCTCAGACATATCGGTGTTTACAGCGTAATTTGGCTCAAGGATTTATTTGGTTGGCCAAATTGAGTATTAGGTTTTGCTTGCAGTGTAATTTGGCTTCAAGATTCATTCAAGTAGCCAAATTAGAAGAGTGGATTTACTCGCTATGGATTTAGCATTAACCCTTGAAGTGCAGGTCTGGATACTTGCATCCCGAGCAGTCCGCAGTTTCCCCGAGTACTCGCTACATCCCGAGTACGAAGGCACTCGCAGAAGTTCCCGAAGACCCGAGCAGTCGGAGGCGTCCCCGAGCGTTAATGTCCCGAGTACTATGTCATCGAGTCTCGAGCAGCACCTCCGGGCATTCAACAGTGGCGACCCCGAGCGCTCGCGACCCCGAGCACCATCGACCCCGAGCACTCGTACTCGCGTTCCCGAGTACTGGCGTTCCCGAGTACTAGCGGACCCGAGTACTAGCGGTCCCGAGCACTGGCAATCCCGAGTGCCAGCACGTCCGAGTACCGAGCACTCGGGCCCGTGTCCTCGAGTACTGGCGTTCCCGAGCATTGATGAGCCCGAGTACTCAAGTCCCCGAGAAGACACAAGTCGGACGGAGCCATGTCCCAGCAGAATCAAGTCACGATGCAAGCAGGTCGATCCGTGGACAACAGATACGACGAGTCCTTTACCACCAAGTCTTATCCGGCACGGAGACTTAGAGAAAGAGTCTCAGAAAGGAAGGAGTTGACTACGAATTCGGAAAGGCTCTCGGTTCGTATGGAAAGATATCCCATATCCGAAAAAGGAGTCCCGAGCGATGGAAAGTCATATGTATATTAGATCAGGATCCTTTAAATAAGGAAAGATTGTATATCTGTAATCAATTAGGATTAGGAGTCTTGATCTCCTATGGGAAGACCAGCTGCCCTATAAATATGAGGGGTGATGGCCGATTGAAAGGCATCCAACAATCGACACAAATCAATCTATTACTTTTACCTTTTTTTTTAACTTTTCTTAGCAGTAGATCTTTGCTGTTTTGCACCGGAAAACAGTCGTTTCTTCTTCACGTAAGTAAGAGGATCTTTGTTGCTTTGCTCGGAAAGCAATCGCTCGTCGTACGCGTAAGTACGATAGTTATCCTTTGTTGCTTTGCTCGAAAAGCATCCGTTTATCGCACACGTAAGTGCGGTTGGCGACTCCATTTTACCTAGGTGTTTCACGGATCCAATTTCGTGCGAACACAATTGGCGACTCCGCTGGGGACGAAGAGAAGATTACACAATGAATCCCGACTCCAAAGACGGAAGCATCGTCAACCCCGACAACATCATCGCCGTCACGCTCGACGATCTATCTGAAGATGAGCGGTGGGAGATTGAACGTCAACTCGAAGAAGAGCAAGCGGAGCGACTCTGGCAAAAGTTGGCCGGCTACCAGAAGACGAGGAACGGCGTCATCAAAAAGGTAGTCGTGCCGAGTCCTCCTGCTGCGCTCAATACCGAGGTAAGTAAACCGACTTGTTCTGATGAAATTGCTCATCTAATTGACGTGTCGGTAGCCAGCAAATATGGCATCGAGATGGACAAATCGGCATAAGCATTCGCTCGAGTAATAAATAACCGATTTGACGAATTGAAAGAGCATGAAAGTGCATCCACTCCCATGGAGCTTGGAAGGATGGCTATCTTGCCCCAGAGTTTGGTTTTGATGGTTATTGGCAATCCTCACCTGTGTCTAATGTTTGCAATGAGTGTGAACAGGGATTAGATGGACAGGTGAAAGCTGAAGTGAGACAACTGTTGATGATGAGCCCTAAAAAGAGCAAGGAACTGGGAAGGTCAGAAGGACCAGCTGAGCTAGGCTCCTGAGGCACAGTTGCGAAGAAACCGAGGCTGTGCTCGAGGGCAAGCGAGGTGATGGTTGCTTGATGGAGTTCAAGAGCCGTGAATGCAAGCTTGATAAGTCCTGGAGGAGCTAGGAAGCTGGTGGATCTGGACCAAGAGTTCGCTGTGGAGGAGGATCCTCTTGCCCTAACTTAGCGAGGAGGATCCTACGGCGGCCCACGAAGCTTGGATGCGTGGGACGACGAGGAGGACGGCTTGCAACCACGTGGAGGCAGCGGCAAGATCGTCGGATCTTCAATCGGAAACTCCGGAGAGCAAAAATCGCCTTGGGCCGGAAGTTCCGGTTGAGAGGAGTAAAAAGTGAGGAGTAAAAAGACTCCTTTTCACGTGCTCCCTTTTTAACTGTGCGAAGAGGTGAATCCCACATCGGAAGTTCCGATGTGAGGACCGGAAGTTCCGATATAGCATGGATCGGAAGTTCCGTATATGATTTTCTGGATGTTCCGGTCAGGACCGGAAGTTCCGACCATATGACCGAATGTTCCGATTTGGCAGTTTCAAATACTCATGAGATTGATGGATGGAATGAATAAACATGAGAAGAAACAGAGTAGAAGCACTAGGGACATCCTTAATTATGGACCTTTACCACATCCAATGGTAAATAGCAAATCACGCAAAGCAACATATGGATGTGATTTGGGTAAAATCAAGAGAAAATAGGCATTATTTTTCAATAGAGACTTAGACTAGAGTAGATTTTGAGAATCATTTCAAGAACACCAAAACAAAAATTGGAGGTGTTGCCACCATGTTTGAGTCAATTTAAGCACTAAAGTCACTTATTCATTTGAGAATAGGACTTCAATAGGCATAGACTCAATGTTTGTAATTTGATCAATATGAATATGATATAATTACAAAAACTATTGATTTATTCACATTTGTAAGATTGTGTCAATATATCAACAATTTTGACACTCCCCCTATATGTGCAATTTCATCTAGAACATGAATCAAAGCATGGCATATATGTGAATGCAAGAGGTCAAGCCAAGTTTCTTGAATCAATGATATTAAGCTCATTCCTTAACTCGCAAAATCTATGCTCATCTAAGGGTTTGGTGAAGATATCCGCTAATTATTTTTCGGTCCTTACATGACTTATTTCTATATCTCCCTTTGTAACATGATCTCTATATGCTTGGTTCGCGAATGTTGGACGGGGTTGTTGGTGATTTTTATTGCGCTTTCATTATCACACAAAAGAGGCACTTTATCATAAATTATTCCATAATCCTTCAATGTTTGCCTCATCCACACAACTACCAGCGGATATGTATTCGGCTTCGGTGATGGATAGGGCTACGGAATTTTGTTTCTTGGAAGCCCACGAAACTAATGATCTACCTAGGAATTAGCATGTTCCGGAGGTACTCTTCCTATCAACCTTGCAACCCGCATAATCCGAATCCGGATATCCAATTAGATCAAAACTAGAACCCTTAAGATACCAAAACCCTAAGTTTGAGGAATGAACAAGATATCTTAAAATTCTTTTAACCGCCACTAAGTGGCACTCCTTAGGAGCGGCTTGAAACCTTGCACACATACATACGCTAAGCATGATATCAGGCCTAGATGCACAAAGATACAATAAAGAGCCAATCATGGAGCGATATACCTTTTGGTCCACCGACTTTCCATCAATGTTGTGGTCGAGATGGCCATTCGTTTGCATGGGGGTTCGGATGGGTTTGGCGCTCTCCATGTCAAACCTCTTCAACATATCTTTGACGTACTTCATTTGACATATGAACGTCCCCTCCTTGAGTTGCTTGATTTGAAATCCGAGGAAGAATTGCAACTCCCCCATCATTGACATCTCAAATTTCCTAGCCATCATCTTACCAAAATCTTCACTAAATGTTTTGTTAGTAGAACCAAATATAATATCATCAACGTAAATTTAGCATACAAACAAATCATCATCTACTTTCTTAGTGAATAATGTGGTATCAACTTTTCCAACTTCAAACCCCTTCTTGACTAGAAAATCCCTAAGGCATTCGTACCAAGCTCTAGGAGCTTGTTTCAATCTGTATAAAGCCTTATGGAGTTTATAGACATGATTTGGAAATTTTATATTTTCAAAACCCGGTGGTTGTTCAACAAATACAAGCTCATTAATGGGTCCATTTAGAAAAGCACTTTTGACATCTATTTGATATAATTTGAAATTGTGATGGTACAAATGCAAGCAATATACGAATAGCTTCTAAACGAGCAACGGGGGCATAGGTCTCACCGAAGTCTAAACCTTCGACTTGGGTGAAACCTTGTGCCACTAACCTTGCTTTGTTTCGGATAACTTGCCCATCCTCATCTTGCTTGTTACGGAAGACCCATTTTATCCCTATCACATTTTGTTTGGGCCTTTCCACCAAAGACTAAACCTTATTGCGGGTGAAGTTGTTGAGTTTTTCATGCATTGTGTTCACCCAATCCGGATCATCAAGTGCTTCTTGGACCTTAGAGGGTTCAATACAAGAAACAAAGGAGTAATGCTCACAAAAGTTTGCAACACGAGATCGAGTCTTTACCCCTTTGTTCATATCACCAAGAATGTTGCCGACAAGGTGATCCCTTTGAACACATTGAGGAACTCTTGGATGGAGTGGAGCTTGAGATGTTCCTATTCCTTCTTCTTACTCCATTGTTGTATTTGAATCTTGAACGGATGTGGATGGCTCGACTTGTAGAGATGAAGTCGGAATGGATTGAGCTTCCACACCTTCCGTTGGCTTGATCTCTCCAATAGATAAAGTCTTGATTGCTTGTGAAGGATCAATGTCACCTACATTATTTAGATCAACTTGCTCTACTTGAGAGCCGTTAGCTTCATCAAATTGCACATCACACGACTCTTCAGCACAACCGGAGGTTTTGTTGAAGACTCGGTAAGTATGCGAATTTGATCCATATCCTAATAGAAAACCTTCATCACATTTAGGTGCAAATTTTGACAATCTATTTTTCTTATTTAGAATGAAACATTTGCTACCAAAGACTCGAAAGTAAGAGATATTCGGCTTATCTTTGGTGAGAAGTTCATATGGAGTTTTCTTCAAGATGCGGTGTAGATATAACCGGTTGGTAGCATGGCAAGCGGTGTTGACGGCTTCCGCCCAAAAGCGATCCAAAGTCTTGTATTCGTCCAACATCGTCCTTGCCATCTCTATCAAGGTTCGATTCTTCCTTTCCGCCACGCCGTTTTGTTGAGGAGTGTAGGGTGATGAAAACTCATGTTTAATCCCTTCCTTGTCAAGATATTCTTCAACTTGCGTGTTCTTGAACTCTGTCCCATTATCACTTCGAATATTCTTGATCTTGAGCTTGAACTCGTTTTGGGCACGCTTCGCAAACTTCTTGAACTTCTTTTGCGTGTCACCTTTATCACTCAAGAAAAATACCCAAGTATATCTAGAATAATCATCAACAATTACAAGACCATATTTGTTATCTCCGATGCTAATGTAAGCAACGGGTCCGAAGAGATCCATATGAAGAAGTTCCAATGGTCTTGAAGTAGTCATTATGTTCTTTACGGGATGATGAGCTCCAACTTGCTTCCCGGCTTGGCAAGCACTACAAATTCTATTCTTATCAAAAGTAATACCCGTTAGTCCTAAAACGTGTTCGCCTTTTAGAAGTTTGCTCAAATTCCTCATACCAACATGAGCTAGTCGGCGATGCCATAACCATCCCATACTAGATTTAGCCATCAAGCAAGTCTCAAGGCGAGATTATCCGAGGAAAAATACACAAGATAAAGTTTGCCTTTCATATGACCCTTGAAGACTATCGAGGAATTATCTCTTCTAAAGACGGTCATATCAACATCGGTAAATAAACAATTGAACCCTAGAGAACATAATTGAGATACGGAAAGCAAATTATAATTGAAAGACTTGATATGTAGCACATTTAAAATTGACAAGTCATTTGAAATTGCTATCTTACCAAGCCCCATTACCTTTCCTTTGGCATCATCGCCAAAAATGATGTTCTCATGAGGGGATCCTTCACTTGTTAATTGTGAGAACATACTCGCTTCTCCGGTCATATGATTAGTGCAACCACTATTAATTACCCAATTTCTTCCACTGGAGGAGTAGTCCTACAAAACAAGTTTATATCTTTGATTTAGGTACCCATTTTGAATGGATCCTTGCATGTTAGTCACAAGTATCTTAGGCCCCCAAATGGTGCTCTTCTTAAGTCCGCTATTCCTAGGTCCAATGCACTTAGCGTGGATGTTTCCATCCTTGCCTTTCCTTAGGATATAGGAAGCATCAAAAGATCCACCGCCAAATGTCTTGCTCATTTGGCGTTTCTTCGTCTCATAGCCATTGAAGTGAAGTGTCTCCACTTGCTTACCTTTTCCATGCACGAACTTCGTCTTCAGATATTGTTGAGGCAACCAAGCTTTACCTTTCTCATTGAACTTTGGAGTGAATTCAAGTCCTTCATGATTGAAGTTTTCAACCTGGTAACTCAACAACTCCTTGAGGGCCTTACTACCCTTGTGACATTTCAATAAACCAAAATGAAGTTGAGACTTTAGCTTAGCATTTTCAATTTTTAATTCTTCATTGTTGGCATTTGAAATAGTAGCACACTTTGAGCATGGCACATGTATATTAGCAATAGATGATTCTTCAAGCTTCTTATTTTCAATGACAACATTGTCAAGCAAAATTCTTAGTTTTAAGATAACCAACTTTTAATTGAGCATAATCTTCCTTTAAGCAATCATTGGCTTTCTCAAGTTTCTTCTTATTAGTTTTGTTGTCATTAACAATCTTTATCATTGCATCGCTTCTTAATCTTTCTTTAGTTAGTTCCTTCTCAAGATTAACATTCTTCTCTTTTCATAAATAAGCAATTCTTCTTGTTTATCTAGAGTATCCATTTGCTTGTCTATGTTTCTTCAAGAGCTTCAATGGTGGTTAGCAAATGAGATATTTTAATCATTGTATTTTTATCTAGCGAGGTAATCATATCATCATCTAGCAAGTCATCCTCACTATCATTCTCTATATCACTACCAAGATTCAATAATGCGAGAGATAACTTTTTGGGAGGTGATACCTTAGACCCTTTTGCCATAAGACAAACGGGTGATTCTTCATCACTTGAGTTTTCGAAGAGAGACTTTGGTGGCGGAGACGCTTCAATAGCTATCCCGGCAACACCATCGTCGTCTTCATTTGAAGAAGAAGAATCGGAGTCGGAATTCCATTCTTCACCTATATGAGCTTGAGCCTTGTAATCCTTCTTGAAGTACTTGCTGTTTTTGCGGAATTCCTTCTTCCTTGACCTCTTCTCCTTCTCTTCATTCTTCTCTCCTTTCTTGTTTGGACAATTTGCAATGAAGAGATCAAACTCTCCACATTCAAAGCATGCTCTCTTGGGCCTCCTTGTTTTGGTCTTGCCGAAACTCTTGTACTTATCACTTTTGGGACCAAAACCGCTTCGCTTCAAGACCTTCCCAAACCTCTTGACGAAGAGGGCCATCTCTTGCATCCCTTGTTGAAGTTGCTCCATTTGATTGTTTTCTTCATCTTCGCTTGAGCTTTCTTCAACAATTTGTTTAGCCTTCAAAGCTATGTCATTTTTCTTCGAGCTTGAGCTTGGCTTTGTGAGGGCACGGATCTCATGAGCTTCCTCGTCCATTAGATCATGAGCAAGGATGTGCTCAAGAACATCATGTGGAGTTAGCTCATTGAAGTTGTCCTTCTCCTGGATGAGAGTGACCAAGGTGCGGTTCTTCGGGGCAATAGCGCGAAGCATCTTCTTAACCACATAGTTGTCGGTCATCTCTTTGCTTCTAAGCCCTTTGATCTCATTGACTAGATTGTTGAGGCGAGTATACATGTCACTTGGCATTTCTTGATCTCCCATAACAAAACGGTCAAGCTTGCCCTTCAACAACTCTAGTCTTGACTCCCGAACGGTCGAGGTGCCCTCACGAATTTTCATTAGAGTTGTCCAAATTTCTTTGGCACTCTCAAGAGAGCACACTCGGTTGAACTCGTCTCCGTTCAATGCTCCAAAGATAGCATTGACGGCTTGAGCATTGTAGTGGATGAGTCTATCTTCATCGGCCGTTGGGTTGTCTTCATCTCCTACAATGTAGCCATTTTGAACTATTTGCCAAATGGCGGGGTTAAGAGATATTAAATGCATCTTCATCTTATTTTTCCATGAAGCATAGTGGGTTCCACTAAAGTAAGGTGCTCTACCGGATGATCCACCAAATGAGTGAGTATTATAGAAATTTGGAGGAGAAACATTTGATATGTATGAGCACTACGACTACCTAACCCCGAATTATCGTTCAACATCTTGGGCTCTCTAGGCGGTGAAGCTCTAATAAGAGAGACCTTGCTCTGATACCAATTAAAGGATCAAGATGTTGGCCTAGAGGGGAGGGGTGAATAGGCGAATAATTAAATTTAAAGCAATGTTAATCAATTCTTCAACTTTTGTGGAATTAAACTAGATTAATTAACAAAGATGACAATGTTCAATATGAGTACTCAAATATACTAAGCAAGATGAATATGAAGAATATAAGAAAGCTTGCAAAGTAAATGCGAAATGTAAAAGGCAAGGGACAAGGATTTGTTGCCGGAGTTCGAATCCTTGAGGGGATCCTATATCTCCATTTGGGTAGCTCGATCACACGTGATCAAGAGCCGGCTTCTTCTCAAGCCTTTATCCCTCGAGGACTCTCCGGAGTCTCCTCGATCTCTTCTTGGTGATTCTTTCCTCGCGGAGGCGAATCCCGGCCTTCACAAACTTCCCACGGCTCACCACACGGATTGGGAGCTCGTGAGCGACTCCTAACCGTCTAGGAGTCCTCAACCTCCAAGAGTAACAAGCGTGTTGAAGTCGCAAGGAGGTAAACCTAGTGCTCAAAGAGATCTTGACCTTCTTCCACTCAAATCTCACTTCTTTTCTTTTCTCTCACAAAGGGGTGGCTTGAAAACTTGAGAGAGGAGAAGCAATAGCTCTTAAGTGTGTTTGAAAAGGATTTGCAAAAGATTGGTTGAAGAGAGGGGGGTTGGGGGCTATATATAGCACTCCTAAAAAACTAGCCGTTTTGCACTGAAAACGCCCACATCGGAACTTCCGATACCAACATCGGAACTTCCGATCTGTTCAAATAAAACGGCTACTTCTCCCCTTTCTGCACAATTCTCAGACATATTGGAACTTTCGATATTGACATCGGAACTTCCGATCTGTCTAGGAGAGAGAGAGCAAACGACACCGGTGCTACCCACCGGTGCCACCGGGAAAACCGGCAGTTCCGATATGGCCCCTCCGGTGCAACGGGGATCATCTGAACTTCCGATAAACAAATCGGAACTTCCGATTTTTCCAGAACGGCTGAAACTCAGGTTGAACCAGAACATCCGGCCATACTGGAACTTCCGATCCCAGGACCGGAACTTTCGGTTTTTCCAGAACCTCCAAAACATAGGCTACTCCAGACCTTCCGGTGGAACCGGAATATCCGGTCCACAGACTGGAACTTCCGATGTAGCTGATTTAAAACTCAATTTTGTGTTCGTGGAAAATGGCGTGCTCTTTAGAAAATAAGGTTCAATGATCTCTGAGCACTAAGTTCAACTAAATGCTTCTACGACGCACCCCCCTTTATAGTACGACTTTCCTACTACTCAAACGAATATGAAATGCTTCACAAAGAGTGGAGATACCGAAGCCGCCATATTTTCTTCTTTTTAGGGGTCGCCGATGTCCTTTGAGGCTTTTCTCCGGGACTAAACTCTGTTTATAAACTCGTTAAACTTGTTAGTCCCTTAATCGTTCATCGTCAATCATCAAAACCTGATTAGAGGGCCTGGATACACTTTCCCCGATGCACTATCTACTGAGAACAGCAATGCTCTCCAAAAGCAATACAATTTTGTAAGGTAAGAGTGTCACGTTTTAATTAAAGAGACTAATAATCTCCTGTCTCACAAGCTACTAGGATTCCCGATAAATCCCTTTCTTGCCGGGTTCGCAGTTCCAACCAGGAACATGGAGTGACAATGCCACGATTCAATACACTCTGCAGAGGTGCGTAAATATACCCACAAAAGATCATAAATATGTATCCGAGGGAGCGACCCCCGAATCATGTATCCATGATCACAGAGCCGTTTTGTCGCCGCTCGGTTATACCCCGCGTCGCAGTCCCGCACAACGGGCAAGGACTACCAGTCTCACGTTGATACTACAGATACAACGTTTTGTGAGTAGCACACATGGCTAGCTTCACATTCCCAATAGTTGATACTCCAGATATAATTATTGAGATCTTCCTTTCCCGGTAGAGTATAGAACTAGGACAAAGGTACTTTAGCTCAGCCCCGCCCATACAGGGTATGTAGTATGCACGATCACTACGGCCTTTAAGCACATTTGATCATTGGCTGCATTAACCTTATATGAAACATTCTCGTGTGATGAAACATGCCTTTCAATATGTCATCGGCACCCTTTTCAAGGTTTCACCACCAACCATAATCAAGCCCAAAAACCGGCGATCAAATGGAACAACAATTGATTCATCTTTAGAAAATATGTTTTCATTTTGTGCATGTTATAGACGAGAGGGAAATTTTAGAAAACGTTCTCAACTGATATGAACAAGAAACTGGACTTGCCTGGTGTCGGATTGTAAATGGCATTCGATGAGTTGATTGGTTGAATTCCAGCTTCTGGCAAAGAAAACCGATAAAGTCCGATAAGGACTAGTTGAAGAAAAAAATCCAAAACCTAAATGCAGATACTATGGTCATCTATGCACAAGAAAATGCATCCAACAATGTAGAAATTTGCTTTAGATACTTTTCTTAAATTTTTATGGTGATTCTAGCTTTTTAAGGATTAACTAAACTTCTTAATCATATTTAGAGTTTTCATATGATATTTCATAAGATATAAACAATTAATCCTCATTTCCTCCTAATTGAAAGATTATTCTTCTTATTTATCCCATTTTAATTTACTTACATATTTATCCTAAAGACTTAATTAGGAGTTGATAATTAAGATCTTTATCCTATTTATCCTTTTCCTTCTTTTTATATGACTAAGGAGAATTAATTTAGCCTAAGGAATTAACTCAAGGATTGTGAAATTTGTGATTTTAAACATTTATCTTAATTTTCTTCTTTTCCTTTTCTTCTTCTACGCCTTCTCTTTCTCCCTTTCTTTTCTTTTCTCCCCTCCTCCTTTCTTTTCCTCCCTTTACTTTTTCTTTCTTTGTTTCCTTCCGCTCCACGCTCGGTTTCTCTCCCTCTCGGCTCTCCCCTCAAGCGCCGTCGGCCGGTCTCGTCCTCCCTCTCCTCTTCTCCTGGCCGACACCCCCAAGGCTCCTCTCCATTACTCCCCTGGGTGCGCCGCCGCCTCCCCGCTAAGAACGCTGCCGCCGTCCAAGCCTACCGGTGCCTTGGCCCTCAGATTCCTCTGCCGCCACAAGTCTAGGGCTCGGCTCGGTTACCTCGATCCATGTGGCCGCTGCCACTTGTGTTCTCGGCTTCATCCGCGCCGCCGATGTGGTCTCTCCTAGGCCCCCGCTGCCACGAGCCCTGACCTGGCTCAGCCCTTCGCGCCACCTTCGCCTGCCGCCCGGGACGGTGGCTTCGGCATTGTAGTGCCAGCAGCGTCGGGGCTCTGCCTAGTTCGCCTCCTGTCGGTGGTAGGTTGGGGACGTGCTTGTGCTGTTGGCCTCCCCGTCCGGTAAGCAATATTTCCCCCTAATTCTCTCTGTCTAAAAAAAATCCCCAATACTTCTTGTTCTAGGGTTCTTGCTTTGGCTGGTCCGATTGATGCTTGACTTGTATTAATTGGTATGAGGAAACTTGGTGATGACTTGGGTTGTCTAATCTTTCCTGGAGCTGTATTGGTGCTTTAATACTTGGTTAGTGTCAATTTGTTGAGATATCATGCTATAATGCTCGTTCGTGGCTTAACGTTCATACTAACAAATAGGCGATTTGGTTAAATTGAGAGAACAACTATAAAACTTGATCTATTGTTGCTAAACTGATGGTTTTAGAATTTTGTTGATCCTTTAAAAACTGATAAGAACAATTATTGGCTGGTCTTTAGCTTTCTTCCATTTCCCATACGCATATACCTCAGGTAATTCTGTTGATGGTGCTAGATGAGATCCTGGAACTATTAGATTATTGACTTGAACACTTGATTTAGCCACCGAGCTAAGATCCTTGCACATTGGCTCTATTTCACCCTTAATTTAGGTAGTTATGATATGGTATGAACTATTCCTCACTGCTATGTTAAGTTAATATTTTTGAGTTATTAGACTTGCTATATCTACTTATCTGGTACAGCAAATCTGTTCTCACTGATTTGTTAGCCTGCATAGAAGGTTTATCTAAACTATGGTTAGTAGAGGGTATTTGAGGTCATCCATTTTCTGCTTAGAAAAGGTCATGGCACCTAAACTAAACGCTACCCAATTATGCTTTATTACTTATGTACATATCCCTCATACGGTTCACCTGTGTACTTGTTCAAGTATCTCTCAACATGTGTTCTGGTCTATAAGAAAATTCTAAGAAAAGATTATTTACTAGAATATACTTACATATTACATCTTTCTTAATAAACCTAGTTCTATTTGATCCAGGTTAATCTTTTAGTCATTTCTTACCATGTTACTTGGCTGGAACCTTTAGATTCCTATTAATAATTAAAGTTGCTATTAGCAGATCCTATACTTATTTCTTGTTGAGTACATCCAAGATTTCTTTGCATTCTGTTCTTGCTCAGAGTAATGGTTGTCTTCCTCTGATTTTAATTAATGATGAATTACTACTCTTTTGCACTAATATGAACTGTGTACTGGTATGCTTGATCATCTCTCCACCTCTTTTTTTTGGTCAATTAGGGTCCCAAGGTTAACTTAGACATGTTAAGATTAATTTACTAATTTGCTCAGTCAAGTTGATGTTAAGGACTTGCTAATTGGGTTTAGTTGGTGTTTGCCGTTTATAGATGTCATATATACTAATGTACGTGCATATGCTCTTGTATGTTTAACTAAAAATTTCATAGGGGTTTTATTTATGATATGAGGGTAACCTGGAGCTTGGTGAAATTCCTATAATTTAACTGATGGAATAGATGCTATGCTTATGTGATTCTAGTCTCTCTCTGTTTTTTTCTCCTTATATATACATATCAGTTTATTAACTGATGAATAGATGCTCATTTGATCCTAGTTTATTCCTGTGATGGCTTTTGTTTGAGAATCATTTAGAGAAAGGTATAAATTCGACAAGAACAGATGCTAACTTGATATTTAGCTGGCTAATGAAGATGTCTAACATCTGAAGCAAATTTGAAATCCGATAAGGACAGAAGATTACACAGTTGCCTAAACAGTTGCCTTTTAAAACACTATGATGGAAATTCTGAGGGTCCTATTATCCTACCCAACTTCTTGCTATATGCATATGCATGGCCAAGATGCTTGTGGTTGGATCTTTACCTTATTGGTGAGCTAAATAGGGTAGACTTGAGCTTCCCAAGCTCTTTTGGTTGCCCTTGACCTGTTGGTGGCCTGCTCCTCCTCTCCTCAGCTGATATTCCTGATGGTCTCCTGAGCTTAACTCCTTTGCTTTGGCTCCTTCTCTTGATCTATGGTTGGCTCACTCCTTTTCTGCTCCTGCTAGCTCCTTCCTCTGAACTTCCTCTGGTGCTCGGCTATGGTTCCTGATACTTGTCTTGTGGAGCTGATTCTTGCTATCTCTTAGGCTCGGCTTCTAAATGTCCTGGTAATCTCCCTTACTGTTCCTATTTCTGGGCTTGACTCTTGTGTTGGCTATGTTGGTGTTCAGAGAGGCTGGCTATTGCTATTGTGTTGTGAGTTCTACCCTGGTTGCCTTGTTTCTTTTCTACAGAGCTCTTCTGAGCTTCTTAATTCGGTGGTAGCCTTGCCACCTCCTGCTGTCTATACTACTACGTGGCCTGGTTTCGGTTGCTGATGTCCTTGCTTTATGTCTATAGTTGCCTTTTGGTTGATCTCAGTTGCCTTGTGGGTTAAGTATTTGACTACAGTCAAGTGTTGTGGGTTGTAGATATTTTACTTGCCACATGCAATTGTGAACTTTACTGGTTGCTTTGAATTTCTGGATAGATCCTTCGATGGATCTATTGCCTAATGGTCAAGTATTCTTGACCTTGGTCAAAAGCTATTGGCTGATGGATAAGTTTTGATAATGGCTGCCTTATCTAAACTTTGCTTTGCAAAAATGATTTCTCTTCCAAACAAATATCATGGAGGCAATTTAGTTTTATGAATGCTATGCATGTAATGAGTGCGCAACAATTCCTCCCCTCCTACTCTCATCGACCACGCAATTTGACCGGAATCGCTCAACTCAGCAGCGTGAGTTGAGTTCCTTTTCCGTCTCACGCTTCTCCGACTAGACCTAAAAAGTAGGGTTCTCACAGAAGACTATGCATGGGAAAGATTTTAATGAATAAACTCTAGGCTTTTATTTCTAGTGCATACCAAAGCCATCACACGAGTACAAGAAAATTACAAATGATTAATGGACAAACGATGCAAATCATTCATTTGTTTAAAGCAAGCAACACACAAACTATCTTAGGAATACAGTGTTCCTACTCACCTACTCCAATCTTAACACTAAATATCAACAAAAATACGCTGGAATGCCTTAGCAACAGTGCACTAAAGTACCAACAAGGTTCTTCAAGGTTTATAATGGAGTGCCCTTATTTCTGCCACAAAGTTAGGTTGCTGTTGCAGACTGTCTCTTGCTTCCTAGCTTATTACTGGCAGGTTAGTGTTTACACAGGACGAGTCCCCAGCATGCCTTAGGATCCCCACTTAAACCACATTTCCTACATGTTACGCACATAGATTGGCAACGAACCATGACTTGTAGCAGGGGGGCAAACTGCAACAAGCTCAAATCACTCAATCAATTTCCTCGTGTTGCGAAATTTGCAGGAGGCTTGTGATTTCACCACAAGAAACACAAGAACACTACCAAACTTTCACCTCTAACTGACCTACCTATCTATCGAACAACCATAGAAAGTGATAGATTTCGCCAACAATTCAAAAGAAACCTTGTTCTTTTTCCTCCCCCACGGATCGCGCGCACTCATCCAGCACGAACAAACCACCAAGAACCCACACCACCCTCAAAGATCCTAGCAAGATCCCTAATCAGCGTTGGAACTGCAAGAAAAGGGTACCAATCGGGAAGGAAAGAACGGGGGAGAAGGATTCGGGTGCAAATTCGCGAACCTGAACGATCCGGACGCGCGGATCGGAGGATGGAGATTGGAATTAGGCCTCGGCTGCGTCGCCTCCCCTGTTTGCCTTCCCCCTTGCCGTCCTGTTCTTTTCTCCGTGTCTTAGACGGAACTGTGGACCGCTGTTGCTGCGTCGAAGGCCCGGGAGGCGACAGCGGCGTGGATGGAGGCGTACAAGAAGGTGCAAAACTTCGATTGGTCTAGCGGTGCAGACTGGAAGCCTCTACAAGTTCATGGGACCCACTTGCATATTTTGGTCTACCAATATGTACGAAGTAACTCCCCTACACGTGAACAATATCTACCAAATTTTAGTTGATTTTGAGAAAATTTTATAGCGTGAACACAAGGTTGAAATTCTAAGGGGGTGTTAGGTTAGGCTTTCCAGCAGCTTTTCATCTCCACTACTATTAAAAGGACGAGTTTTCTTTTTCTACAGTCACCCCGTTTTGTGTACACAGGTTAACGTCAGCCATTTGATCTCCACGATCGGATGGATGAGATGCTCGGCGTGTTTCGCCTCCGACCTTTACGCGACAGTCATCCGATTGATTTCCTCACCCCCGCCCGCCCCTCTCGCAATGCACGCACATCCGCCGCCGCACCCCCGCCGCTCGCAACACACGCAGGTCCGCCGCCGCACCCGCCCGGCTCGTAGCACACGCAGGTCCGCCGCCGCGCTGGCCCTTTCCCCGCTCGGCCCGCCCCCGTCCGCCTCCTCCGCGTGCCCGCCCTCATCTCCGCTCCGGCTCGTGCTCCGGGTCCGCCGCACCCGTTTTCCCCACTGCGTCCGCCCACCCCGCTGTTCCCCGCAGTAGCTCCGCGTCCGCGCCCACCGCACCGCTGCTCGGCCTCCGCGTGGTCCCCCCAGCAGCTCCGCGTCCGCGCGCCCCGTTGGCCGCGCCGCCAGCGCACCTGTTCCCCGGCCGTGCCGTCTTCCGATCGCCCCGTTGGCCGCGCCGCCAGTGCCGACCGCTCACTGGAGCCGCCGCCCATTGCTAACCATGGTGTCCCGCCTGCCAAAGCGGAGCTGCTACTCCCGTAGGTGCCACTGCCGCTGCTGCAGGGAGGACGTGACGAATGATCAGGCTGCTGCTGGGAGGACACAAGATGAAAGGAATGAATTGAAGGTGAAGGGCAGATTTTGTACTATGGTTTTGCAATGAAAACAATCAATTTCTGTAAGCAATTTCATATGTTGGGGTAACAGAAAAAAATGAGAAATAGACCAAGTTTATGATTGCTTATTGCGTGTATCTCTAGGTGAAATTAAGCGTACGATTGCTGAGAGTACCACATATTATGTTGCCAATGTTGCCAAATCTATTCACTATCGAGTCAAAATTATCTCCTTGAGAAACCAAGTGAAGTACTATATGGTAATATAAAATGGTGGCATGATCTGTCCACTAAAAACAATTGCAAGTATTGATATAACTTCAATTGCCATAATTTCTGATTCTTTTGTTTACTTGTCAGCAATCTATGTTCATCCATGGTTAACAAATTCGTACTGTCCTATTAAGCTGTTACACAGATCATGGGATCATGGGTTGCGAATATGCCAAGTTGCATCATTTGTTCATATACATGCCACATGCTCCCAATGATCTCTATAATCTTTTGTGCTAGAGTTCCATACAATGCAACGTGCTTGCTTCTAATAGTTGACAAAAGTTGAAAATGCCTTCAGAACTCTGAGCCTGCAGGTGTATGTGCAATCCAAATTGTAGAGACACTTAGGATAAGAGCAATATATATGAGATTATTACAGTATTATTTTCTATAGAAACTATTCCTCAAGAGATGACATCCTAATATAAAATGGAGGGGAAGAATCAAGTAATCAGCAGTGCCAATGCAAACCAAACAATAGAGGGGATTAAGAGCAGAGACTCAAATAATGATATGATGCTTCATTGTTAGGGAAACGATTATATTGAACAATAATGAGTAAGATGTGTTCTATATTCAGTTCCTTTCATTAAGAGCAGGGCTCTATACTTCCCTTATACTACTTCATATTATTTGATGGATTATGTGCAGTGTGTTGAACTTGATACTACCTGTGGAGTTTGATAAGGTAAGTCATTGCCTATCTACCTCCGATATGGCATCTGCAAAGCGAACTTGCAGTCGCTCTCCATTTAAAGACGTCACCAACATAGGAAGCCAAGGTAATGTTGATCAACTTGATTAATGAAAATGTTGAGTGATGGGGCTCCCCGACTGAACATATGGTACCCTTTCTAAGATTCTGTGAGTATTGACGATGTGGTTCGATCGTCAATATCCACGGCACCAGCGGCAGATCCGAAAGAAAGGAAGAGGCAAAGGGATAGGGACCGGTATGCACAAATGTCTGTTGAGAAGAAAGCTGAATTTTTAAAGAAGTTGCGGGAAACCCATCGGCAAAAGAAAGCTAAAGCTCCATCGTCGACGCCAACGTCCATATCCACACCGATTTCCATATCCCCTGGTATGACAGATTGTTTTTTTAATAACAACCATAAGGTTGCACCGTTGACGTGTTCTTCTTTTTAATTGTGTGTTGAAGATAGTCGACTGGGTTCAGGACAATCCGCAATCACAGAACTTCGACACACACCATTTGTAGACGGTGTGTATATTTGCACATGAAACACCATGATAACCGGAGATGTATTAATTAATATTGAACTTATGGATAATTGTGTCTGCAGTTATGCCCACAACTCTTGCGCAGTCTTTTGCTCCTGCATATGGTGGCCCAAATATATCACTTCCACAACCGGCCACTGCATCCGGCAAGGAAAATATAAATCCTGCTGATGATTCTGATTGGCTCCAAAGAAATGATACGTATCAATTGCCAAACTTTCATGTACGAAAGGGAGCTTACAATTGAACTTATGCTCATCACGGAGAGGCTCCTTTTGCCAGTTTATCATGTACCGTAGGGGAGGTAACACCACCATCTGGAGGAGTTCATTACCAAGAAAACAACATTAGCAGTCTTCAAAGCCAAAATTGCCGAATTCAATTTCTAGGTACAATGACCGAATTCATTCAGTTATATAATTTCTCACTATATATTTGCCACGAGGTGTCACTTATCTATTTTGGGTTATTGGTATAGTTCTTCAACCTTCTATATGGTCCAATCAACTAAAACCATGCACACCTGCCATTCAAAAATCGGCAATCGTTGAAGTGCAAGACTATATGCATACCGAAGACATTCCTCCACACAGCACTATAGGTATTTATTATTTATACATTTATTGATCCCTTTCATGCATAAATAATAATTATTTGAGTGCCGATCAATTATTAGATGACACTGATCAACCACCTGATGCATATGGAATATTTGAACCCGTGGATAACCATCCAACTTGGAAGGTATATTGTCTTCTGCATTTTCAGAATTTTTCTTCATCCATACGTCGTTCTTCCTAAAAACTTTCGATGTTCAAACATGAAGCAATATCTTGCCTCCAAGAATGCTCAGATGCTGTACACCATGCAGAAGTACACCGTGTAGAAGCTGGATATGATGATGATGATGATGAAGAAATTAGGTTATTCAGTGCACAAGGTACATTCATTGATGCCATGTTGAAGTTTCAGTGCAACACTCTCTCATTCTCACCATTTATTAATTATTAACTATTAAATTATTAACTATATGTATTAATATTTTGCTAGATGTTGACTTCAATCGTACCGAGTAGAACAACTTCCTGTTGATGGGATCCAGATTCAGGATACTTATGACAACATCTACAAAGACCTTCCAAAGAAACACCATGTATTGAAGTCAGTCAGGGACTGCATCCATTGTGGAGCCATGCAGTTCCAGTTTGAGAGACCCGCATTCTGTTGCAGAAAAGGAAAAGTCAAGATATTTATTCCAGAGGTTCCTGAAGAGTTGCGACGATTGTTTACAAGTCAGGATGACGAGGATGCACAATATTTTAGACAACATATACGGTATTTCAACTCCCACTTCTCCTTCACAAGTCTTGGAGTTACACTTAACCATCGAGTTAGTAGTGCTGTAGGAACTGGCATATATAACTTCCGTGCACATGGTCAGTTGTATCATCGTCTGGACCATTTGGTACCTGGTTGTAATGGCCCACGTCATTTGCAACTCTATATTTACGATACGGATGAAACATTGTCACATAGAGTTCAGAGGTCTCCAGATCTTGATATTAACCTCATACGGAATATTCTGCAGATATTAGATCCCAACCCTTATGTGCAAACTTTTAAGAGCATTGGATCCGTTCCAAACCTAGATGAATATAGGATTTCACTAAATACAGATATAAGACTAGACCAACGAAGGTACAACGCCCCCACGGCTTCCCAAGTGGCTGTGATATGGGTTGAAGGGACCGACACACAGAACTGTTTTGATAGGAGTGTTATCGTGTATGGAAGAGGAGATCGTCCTCGATATATCAGAGCATACCATGGGTGCTATGATCCTTTGTTGTATCCATTATTTTTTCCTGGTGGGGAGACTGGCTGGAATCGTTGGATGCCATATAATGACGCCCATGATGACACCTTTCAAGATCAAGGTTGTACTTCTACACAACATGAAGATTTACCTACAAGTATTTATACACATCATTGATTTTTCTGGTAAAGTTTGGCCGCTTCGTTCATATGATGCTACTATTATTAACTGTTAGTTATATAATTTTGTTATCAATCATCTTGTAGATGACAACCACAACGACAATCAAGATGATGATTGATGGGCGATGTAGTTGACTCTACAAGATATGTTAGCGCAAGGGAGTATTATTGTTTCAAGCTGCAAGTCAGAAAAGTCCTTTTTAATATCTTGTTGTTTGGCGGCCGCCTTTTCCAACAGTGGGCTGTCGACATGTACATTAAGATTGAGTCTATGAGGCTTGATTTCTGTTCCAAGCCAGAGAATCAGAAACTAATACGTGTTGAACTCTACTAGGTACTATCGATTGTATGATTTCTAAATTCTAAAATTATGATAAGACCATGCATAAGGTATGGAGCTGTTTACTAATGTTTAATTTTTTTTGTAGGGTGTTGTTGACATCCTAGCTGACGGCGAGTCACGTGGTTTTGAGGTTGGTAAACGAATCGTGCTCCCACACACTTTTCCTGGAGGTGATCGAGACATGCAGCGAAGATTCCTTGATGCAATGGCGATAGTCCAGCGGTTTGGGAAGTCGGATTACTTCATCACGATGACTTGTAACCCATACTAGGATGAGATAACGGTGAATCTTGCACCTGGGCAGACACCACAAGACCGTCCAGATCTTGTGGCAAGAGTATACAGGGCTAAGCTGCGAGATATGCATGATCTTTTAATCAAGAAGAAATACTTTGGTGAAGTTGCAGCGTATGTCCATGTTACTGAGTTCCAGAAGAGGGGCCTCCCCCATGAGCACTTCCTATTGATCATGCGCTCGGGTAGTAAGCTAAAAAACCCAGACGGTTACGATAGGGTGATATCTGCAGAGATTCCTGACAAGGAGAAGTACCCTGTATTGCATTCTCTGGTCATCAAACACATGCTGCATGGACCTTGTGGTGCTCTCAGAAAAACTTGTGCTTGCATGATAGACGGGGAATGTCATTTTCGCTATCCTCGACAGTTCTGCCCTGCTACTCAGCAAGGAAAGGACTCATATCCTATCTATAGGAGGAGGGACGACGGGCATCGAGTAAAGATCAGGGGAGCTGTGTTGGATAATAGATGGGTGGTCCCGTACAACCCCGGTCTGCTTATGCGATATAACTGTCACATCAATGTCGAAGCATGCTCGAGCATTAAGGCAGTGAAGTACCTGTTCAAGTACATCTATAAAGGACATGACCTTTTGCATCCTTCTCAGTCGAGGCAGGTACAATCAATGATGGTGGGATAATCAATGAGATTCGCCAATATAGGGATGCACGCTACATTTCCCCTCCAGAGGCTATCCACAGGATTTTTGGTTTCCATATGTTTGGTGTCTCTCCTGCTGTTCTGCAACTTCAGCTTCATTTGCCCAACATGCATACTATCGCATTCAAAGGTTCTGATAATTTGGAGGATGTCGTCAGTCGGCCGTCTTCTTCGAGGACCATGCTTACTGAGTACTTCAATATCAACCAGGTGGATAGTTATGCACGGACATTCTTGTATAGGGACTTCCCAGAACACTTTCGATGGGTTAAGGGTAGTAAGAAGTGGCAGCAAAGAAAACCGAGAGGACAGATTGGAAGATTGTGTATGCGCACCCTGCTGAAGGGGAGAGGTACTTCTTGCGGGTCCTCCTGAATCATGTCCGAGGAGCAACTTCATATCAGGATTTAAAAAGTGTATGTGGCAAACTGTGCTTGACCTTTAAAGAGGCGTGTGAGCAAAGAGGCCTCATAGAGCATGATGGATCCCTTGATGACTGCCTTACTGAGGCAACGACTTTCCAGATGCCTTGTGCTCTTGGATGACTATTTGCGACAATTTTGGTATTCTGCGAAGCTACCAACATCCGAGGTTTGTGGGAGAAGCATCTAGAAGCAATGTCCGAAGATTTCCATCACAGCCAAACCAGCGAGGCAGAACTTGAACAAATGGTCCTTAGAGACATTAGGGATTTGGTACATTCAATGGGGAAGGATATTAGAAGCTATGGCCTTCCGCATGTGGTTGAAACAGGTGATTGTTCAGGCGACCATATGAGAGAGCTCAGAGAGGAGTTATCTGTCGGTGTGGACCAAGAACATCTAGATCTTTTTACATCTTTGAACGATGAGTAGTGGGCTATGTTCAATGAAATCATAGATCACGTGACCAACAATATGAGCCAGATATTTTTTGTCGATGGTCTAGGAAGCACGGGAAAGACGTACCTGTACAAGGCACTGCTTGCTAGGGTGCGTTCGATGGGCCTAATAGCCATTGCAACTGCAACATCTAGTATAGTAGCGTCGATCATGCCCGGTGGACGGACTGCACACTCCAGGTTCAAGATTCCAATTAAGCTCGCTGACAATAGCATGTGCAATTTCACCAAGTAGAGTGGTACTGCGGAGTTGCTTCGTAGGGCATCCCTGATAATCTGGGATGAAGTTGCCATGACAAAGCATCAAGCAGTTGAGACACTCGATAGGTCATTACAAGATATTATGGGATGTGGTTTGCCTTTTGGGGGGAAGATTTTGGTGTTTGGTGGAGATTTCAGGCAGGTCCTTCCTGTGGTGACCCAGGGGACAAGAGCACAGATCACTGACGCTACACTGCAGAGATCTTATCTATGGGAGAAGATTAGGAAGATACGTCTCACACGCAATATGAGGGCACAAACTGACCCATGGTTCTCTAGATACCTCCTAAGAATTGGCGAGGGCACAAACTGACCCATGGTTCTCTGAATACCTCCTAAGAATTGGCAATAGAACTGAAGAGACAATTGGTGATGATTATGTCCGCCTCCCTGATGACATTGTGATCGGTTACACTGCCAATGAAGAAGCAATTAACAAGCTCATCCAAGACGTAATTAAATTTATTGTTGTCAAAACAATAAACTTGATTCTTAATTGATATACCGTTTATTCTGGTCTTTTTTCAGACATTCAACTATTCGCCTCCCCACGAAGAGACTTTTATTTACCAAAATCAATTTATGCGACCTTCACTTCAATACCAGTCCTTAGTTGGAGGAGGAGGTTCCGAGCCTGGTTCGTCCCACCAACAGGGTCATGAGTGGGTCGAAGATTTGTTTCGACATCCCCAGGAGATCGTTAATAGCTAAATTCCTAGTCAACCATACCCTACTCAGGACACTCAGGAGGATCAGGAAACTTCCAAGACTCCCCAGTACAGTCTCCGAACAAATCCAAGACCAAGCGAGCATTTCACTTTCCCCTCAGGTCACATGCCACCGAGGCATAAGAGGGGAAGAGGCCCGTGATCGCAACTATTTTAGTTCCTTCAATAATTGTGCTATTGTACTTTGCCGTATGCACTACTCTATGAATTCCAGATGCATACATGCTTGCTCCCTCCGTTTTGCTCTGTTGTTTGTACTTGTTCACACTGGAAAATGTATGGCATGCAAAAAATTCGTTTTTGCCTGCCTTATCTGGGATACTTTCTTAATGCTCCCGGGAGATAATGGAAAGATGATCCATGATTGGATTCAGTCTTAATTTAGTTGGTCAGAAAAAATGATTCGACCTGCAACCCAGGTTTCCCGTCATTTTTGCTCCTCGAATGGAGAGAATCGATTTGACACTGCTGTCCTGTCCTGTCCAGCAGAGGCGGTGTGACGAGTGCGCAGTGCAAACGCCATGGGAATTGGCGCTTAGGTCTGTGTGCAAACGCCAATTGTTCTGGCGTTTGACTGGTGCATCCAAACGCCGGCTACTCTGGCGTTTCCTGTCCTCGTCCAAACGCCCCCCTATTTGCCAGAACAGTACCGTGTTTTCGCAGGCTTCTGTTATGCGGAAACAGCCGACGTTTGGCTTTGCAATGAAACGCCACGGGCCCTGGCGTTTGGGTCCGAGGTAGCTCATAAAAACTCAGACGATGAATATTTCTAGACATATCACACAAATTTGATAACTAGCACAGATATTAAACAAGTCACAGATAATAAGGTTCACGATAGAAGACACAAATACGTGGACATTCAAAGTTCGAAATCAAGATTCGCGACATTAAAGATTATAAGTCCCAAATCTAGATTCACGACAAAAAAGTTAGAAGTCCGACATAAAAGTTAGATTCACGACATATGTTTGAAAGCAAGGCTGACACACGACATATGTTTGAAAGCAAGGTTGACACATGAATGTCTATTGAGTCACACGGGGCCATTTTCCCTTCTTGTCATGCTCTTCGTCTTTCTCCTATGCGAGGTGAGCCCTCTCTCGCTTACTCGCCCTCTCCGCCTCACGAGCCTCCTTCGCGAGGCGCTCCTCTTCCTCCTTCTTCTTGCGTTGCTTCTCTTTCCAAAGCTTGTGCTTCTCCGCCTCCTCCTGGTGACGCATGGCCTTCCAAAACCGTTCCGTAGCTACACGTCCCTCAATCTCCATCACTACCTTGACCGCTGTTGATTGCTCATGATCAATCCATGTGTAGTAGTTGCAAAGAGGAGGAGGAGACTACAAGAAACATACTTATGTTTGTAAGTCATGTGTGGTGGAACAAGTGATTTGTCTCGTGCGTGATTGAATTTACCAGTGGGCGGTCGTACGGGTTACTCGGACGCTCTGGATCATGGGTATAGTTGGCACACATGAAAAACCTTCTTCCTCTGGTGTACGAAAAGTCGGTGGACTCCTTCACCCTACAAGGATCTTCACACCAACATGTAGGAGGTACGACACCTTTGTCTAAAGGGCAATGCTTCGTCTTCCTTGGCCTATCCTCTTGATCGGCGCAAGGCGGCCTAGCAATGGGCTCGGAGGAAGCATGTCTACAAGGAAAAAACAAATGTTAGCAAAAGTCATGTATAAGTAGAAAAAGTAGCAAATTGTAATACCCAAATCAGACAATCTAGGTTTCGACTTGCATTCATGCATACATAGCATTCATCATTCTGTATAAACACCCCACACACACACACACACCTTATTAAAACTAAAATACCATATGATAAAACCTTATTGAATGTGTACATATCTCATCCTCGATGGATAAAATTGCAAACACCAATCAATTTATTCGAAGTATCGAATAACGATTATAGCTCTAGTAGGAAGTTGGATCCACGATCCCCTCTCGGGGAGCCACTAGGTTAACTTCCCCTCTCCTCCCCGGAACGTTCGCCCACGTCAATTGAAATCCTTAACTCACTTTAGGGTTGAAACTCAGGTTGGACATGAGGATTAAAACTGGTACCTTCCAAGCAAGTATTGACCCCGAGGGTGAACCTTTCCTCAAAACCTTACACTTAGCCTCGACAATACAAACCCTAAAGGTGTCGAAAGTTAGGGTTAAGAGAAATGGAGCAACTTCTCGTGAGTGCAAGATTCCAAGATGCATAATTAGCCTTCAGGATAGAAACCCTAGTCCTCTATCAATTCACAAGAACCTTGGAAATAATTAAAGTTAAACTATAGTCTAAATCCAATATGAAGCCCTCATTTGAAATTGAACGCAAACCTGGGCCAAACCAGGTCCAAATTAATTCAAATTCTTCCAGTAGCTCCCAAATAATACATTAGAGCTCCAATAAAATTTCAGAATTATTAGAGAATATTTGGTACATAAAATGACAAAGGGAGTAGAGCTGCTATTCAAGAAAATAAAAAGGAAATAAAAACCCTAAACTACTCGGGCCAAAGCCAACCATGCCGCTCGGTCGGCCCAGCCTGCAAACTCCTCCCGCCGGACCCCTGCCGTTGGACCCCGCCAGTCAGCCTCCGCTCCTCTCTAACCCCTCGCCCGGCCCCACCTGTCGGCATCTTCTTCCCACGTCCCCGCCGCCGACTGGTGGAGGTGGGCGGCGCCTGCCCCGACCGGTCCCGTCCCGACAGCCCGGCCGCCGCCCTTTAAATGCCGCGCTCGGGCAGCCGCTCCCTCGGTCCGAACCCCAGCTTCTCTCTCCACAAAACCCTAGAGCTCTCTGGCTACCGGTTCTTTCCCGCCTCCGGTGATACCTCCGGCGAGCCCGAGGGGCAACTCGGGCCCCTCCCCGAGCTCCTTTCTTGCTCACTGAGCTTCTCCATGCTCCCCTTCTCACCTATTCCCCTTCCCTCCTCGCAGATCTGAGCCGAGGTGCTCCTCGCCGTGACCATCTTCTCCGGCTCCGGTCGTCAACTCCGGTGAGCGATTCCCTAGCAACCGAAGGCCCCCGACCTCCCCTTCTTCATTCCTGAGCACCCCTACCTTCCACCTCACCTCCCCATCTCACCATTTTTGCAGATCTTCGTTCGGGAATCCCTCGCCGCGCCGACCACTCTCCGCCGCCACTCCCGGTCGACGTCAGCTCACCCCCGGCCTCCGTCCGCCGTCTAACTACCGAGCATCAGCACCGGGTGAGCCTCTGGTGACTTTGCCGCCCCCCATCTCGAGCTTCCCCAGCTAAGGCCCTAGTCCGGCCACCTCCGGCGAGGTCGCCGCCGCCCTAAGCCACCGGACCAAGAGGACCAGAGAGAGAGAGAGAGAGGAGATCAGAGGAGAATGAGGTGGCGCCCTCCTGTTGGTTAAGCCTGCCCCGTAGGCAGCTAACTGGGAATTAGCTGCCCAGTCAGCACTGCAGCCAGGCCCCACGTGTAAGCCAGAGAAGGATTAAGGAGTGGAATCTGAGGGTAGAAATTGTTGGGTACGCGTAGGAGTTTGATTTAGGCACGGGGTACATCTCGGGTGGATGTAGCATTTAAGTTGGCGCAGATTAGGGTTAGAGTTGGATTGTTTTTCCGATAAAATTCAAACGACGATATCTCTTGATCCGTAAATCGGATTTGAACAAACTTGGACTTTCTGGAATCCTCGTGAAAAGCTCTACGATTTGGCTGGAACAAAATCTTGATTTGAGCACATGCACGGAAGGATATTAGGGTTAGTATATTTCGGCTCTCGGATTAACCCAAGTGTCGATCAACCCCAGCTTAGCGACCAAAGATCCGATTCGAGTGATCCCAGTCACGTGGTCTCACATCACGAACCATCTTCCTAATAAGAACATTCCAACCGTGGTCATGCACAATAAATAGTAACCTCCCATCCTTAGCCCTAACTCAAAGTTACACCCGTTATCGCACATGCATGAGAAATCAACAACGAAACCCTAAAATCTTATCTTGCGAACCTGAATGTACATAATGGGTGAAATCGTTACCTAGGTTCAACTTATACCACCCCTACCACCTAGCTAGTCTTGTTATCGTAGATTTGGCGAAAACCCTAACCTAACACCTGTAACCCGAACATATAGTGTTTAGTAGCTTTAAACTTGTGTCCTCGCCTACTTTCGTGATATATATATATATATATAACTTTGAAACATACTCACCCACTAATGCACTCGCTAGTTCCTACTATTCTAACTCAGCACCAAACCCTAACACGACAGATCGTCACTACTCCGACCCAGGAGTTTACCCAGTGCGTTGAACTCCTGTTTCAGCCTACCTTCACCCTACCGACCCCATTAGCTTTAATACCATGCCTTGCTACTAACGACACAACTCTAAACCCATCGGAGCCCCTTACCTGCCATGCATGCATTCTAGCTAGCTACCACACACAAGCCTCTGATGAGCTAACCCAAAATCTCGCACAAAGTATAATTCCTCGACAACCACTGTACACCGTAAGCGCATGTAGCTCGCATCAATCATACATGCATACATGTTGGTTGTTAAAGCATTTCCTTTCTCGCTCTTTTCCGGTACCGCTCGCTGCAGAGCCTGAAGGAGAATACCACCCGACTTACGACTCCCCGCAAGCTCAGTGGCAACCAGATCAAGGCAAGCAGAGCTTGTTTGCATCTTACTTTCCGTACTCTTGTGTATGCCCTCTGTTATGTGTGCTTAGGTATTGATGTGTAGTCTGAATGTCGTATGGGTATGTTTTCGGTTGGATGTCATATGGTATTGATTAAGCACACTAATAGCAGTAGTATGGGTCTCACGTTGAGAACATCTGTGGCTCTTCACCAAATCATTAAGTGAGTTGTGAGAGCCGAGGGCGTGCACAATGGGTACGGTTGATGTTCATCGTAGTTTGATGGCGACCCAGGAGTAAGTAGAGTTTTGTCGTCACATCAACCCTATCTTCAGCGTGTCACCATCCCTTATAACGCGGGATCGTTAGCGAGAACCAACACTGAGGTATAGATGACATAAGCCTCCACGCCCCTTGGAGGATCATTACCTCCTTGCGGTTATGCACTCATTATATCTGCAGGGGTTGGGTTGTCGGTAGTGATCCGAGAGATTAAATCATCATGTGTCTGTGATGGATTAAGTCGGATTTGATAATGTGTCTGTGATGGATTAAGTCGGATTTGATAATGTGTCTGTGATGGATTAAGTCGGATTTGATAATGTGTCTGTGACGGTTCAATTTGGATTGGTATAGGGGCTCCCCTTTGGATTTGGAATTTGTTAACTAAGTCGATTGGATTGGATACATGGGTTGCCCCATTGGATTAGGTTGGATGATTTGGATCATGTGGTGATTTGTAGGACATGTTTGCTCCCTGAATTATGTGCTACTTACCTTGTTCTTATTTTCCTTGTTAATGCTATGTTCTTGATTTTGTATATTGTTACTCTGAGAAGCATCATGTTTACTTGGTGTTACACTAGTATGTGTAGGACATTTAATCAAGCACGATTAAGTCTTGCGAGTACTTTTGTACTCACCTAGGTTATTCCTAGAGCTTGCAGGTGAGCCGATGGTCCAGGATTATTTCGAATACCGTCTGAAGTAGTGTTTCCTCGGTAGTGTTCGACTCATGGGATAGATGTGGATTTGGTCAGCGGTCACTATGCCGCTGTGGGGTCTCATTTATTTTGCTTCCGCTGTTGTTTAACTTCTCCGTACTCGGATATGTGTTTGGATATAACAGACTATTGTAATATGTCGTCCTGTCGTGGGCAGTTATTATTAATATCGTAATGTAGAGTTTGTACTGTGGTATCCGAGTTGTTACTTGCGGTTGTCCATGTACAATGCGTGTATGTGATGAAGTATATGGGCAACTGTGCAGTGGTATTATTGCGTGCTAGGACTGCGTTTCGTGATGGCAGAGGTGAGCGAACCACTAGTCCCGTGCAGCTTGGGTTGGGCTGATCCAGGGGATTCGTCCCGTACTCGCTAGCCTCCCTGACCGTCACGCCTCGCGCTGACGGCAGAGCAGAGCTGGATCCCCCCCCAGAGTTGCACCTCGAGGCTAGGTTAGGTTGAGGGATACATATCCCGAGCTCTAGTCCTCCTATGACTATCGCGGAGCACAGGCTTATCCCGCGGTATTACCCCTTCACTGGTATCTGGAATCTATTTGTGGTTCTGGGAAGATTGGTCGCTTCCGGCCGGCTCGCATGTGGCGGGTGTCGGATCGTCCTGCCTCGGTGCGTACGGCGCAGGTACCGTGCCACCGGGCTGACGTGTCCTTCGGTCCTTGGCGACTTCGCTTTTCCCCTAATCACATGTGGATTCCGGGTCCGTGACACAAATATTTACCATTCATATGCATTATTACCACCACCACTGCTTAACCAATAAAACATCCCACCTCTAGATCCTAGTTCTAACATTTCACAATTTCGTAAACATTACAAACATCATACAGGGTTACTATACATCACAAACATAATAGCAACCCACATTTTCCATTTTCAACAATGGATTTGGGTAAAATCCCAAAAACTAGGGTTTTCCCCTTAACCCTACAATGCCACCAAATTAGCCAATTTCAACCAATCAAAACGTGGGAGATGAGAGAGTTTACCTCAAGAGATGCAAAGGGGTCCAACGCAACGAAGAAATGGCTCCGATTTAGAAGGATTTCAGAAGAGAATGAGTAGGGGAGAGAGAGGGCAAGAGGGCACCAGCTCGGGTGAGGAGAGGTGGAAGAATGCTTGGGGGCTGAATGGGTGGGTGGGGCCCACCCGCGGTGCCCTGGGCGCTTAAGTCTCAGGGGGGCAAACGCTAGACCACATGGCGTTTGGGTAGAGGGTGAAAACGCCAGTGGAGACGGCGTTCGGAGCTTTGTCCACGTCAGCCAGGTCAGCGGGGCTGTTGCCAGCGTGGACCAGGGGCGAACGCCACTGACATTGGCGTTAGCGCGCGGACTTACACGCCATCGTTGATGGCGTTAGCCAAAGAAAAAAAAGCCATGCATCGCGCTCGTCGCGGGCGTGCCGCGCAAGCCGGCCCGGCCGTCACGGGTTGTGGGCCGCGGGATCTTCAGCTCGCGGGCCTGGAGCGCGATCGCGGGCCACGGGGGCGACGCGGCCTGCTTCGCGAGGCGCGGCCCCGGCCTCCTTCGCGGGCCAGGGTCGTGGGCCTCGGGGCTGGGCCCGCGAGCGGACTCCGTCGCGGGTCGGACGCGCGATCGACGCTGCTCGCCCCGGGCGCGATTTAGCCACGCGTCAGCTGCCCGGCGCGTCGCGGTGACATTTTTGCTCTTGTCTCCAACGAGGGGCCATTTTTGGCATTAGAACTCACGGGGGGGCCAAATATGGCTTTTTTCCGGGTGTGTGAACCGCGTTTCCGCGCTGCGCGCCGCGACACTGGCTCGGCGTTTCGCGCCCGCGCGCGCTGGCCCGTCGCCCTGTCCCATCGCCCTATTAATTCTGGTCCTCTCACTTCTGCTTCCTGTCCCATCGCCCTATTAATTCTGCTTCCACAGGTAACAACTGTTCGACCGGAAGGGGAACAAGTTTCAACCACACCAATGGCTCTTTTCAGAGAGTCCATTAGCCAATTCCTCGCGTTGATTGTAGCCGAAGTAGGCGTATAACCTACTCGGCGACAGCATCTCGGCGACTCCCAGCTTCACCTTCACCTTCACCACCCATCGGTGGATGTTGCTCGCCGGGACTGCGGTGCACCAGAGGTGGGTGTCATTGTATCAACATTTTATGGTACTGAGCATGATTTGCTCGGTGGCGATCACCTGCGTCATCAAGGCGTTGGTCGACGCCGAGGCTGCCACCGAGGACGCCGCTGCGGAAGCCGAGGCGCCCTCCTACGTGGCCGCTCAGCACGCCGCCGACGATGCAAGGCGGGAGTCCAAGCGTGCCCAGCGTGAGCTCGAGCTTGCGGAGCGCCGGGCCACCGCTGCGGACAAGGCTGTCCACGCCTCCGACGCCTCGGCCACCTCTGCCGCTAAAGCCGCCGACGCCCAGGATGAGGCTGACGGTGTCAAGACGGCCTTCCTCGCTGCCTCCAACAAGCACGAGGACGCCGATCGTGCCGTGGCGTAGCCACGGCCAAGCTCGATGGTGCCAGGGCCGCCGCCAGCAAGGCCTCTGCCTCCGACTCCAAGACCGTGCAGCGCGAGGTCGAGGATGCCCAGCGCGAGGCCGACGACGCCAAGAAGCGGGCCGACGACGTGAAGGACGTCGCCGATCGGGCCAACTCCAAGGCCAACGAGGCAGTTGGCAAGTTCGCCACTGACGCCTCCTACACCAAGGACGTGCTCGGGTCCGACGGTGCCAGTCCGTGGCCGCTCCCTCCCTGGTCGCCCAAGCTCAAGACGTATCTGACTCCGCCAACCAGGCCGCTGTCACTTCCACAGCCGCTCCACCGCCACACTCCGTGCCCTGGTTGTCTCTGCCAAAGGGGTCTCTGCCGCCGTCCAGAGCGCCTACAACGAGCTCAACGCTGCCAAGACACCACGAAGAACAAAGCTGAGGAGGCTAAGGAGACTGCCAGGCGCAAAGCCGAGGACGCCGAGGCTGCCAAAGCCGACATGCCTCCCAAGGGGATGGCGCGCATTGGCAAGAACACCAGAAGGTTCCTACGATCATCCTTCTTAGTAGGTCTTGTCTTTTCTTTCATGTCCTGTGCTCTTGCTATGGAGATTTTCCACCACGCGCTGCATTATGAGATTGGATGCTTGGGAAAGTCAAAGTATACCAGATCTTGGCCTACGTGGTGTTTGCATTAGTTGGTTTGGGGATCCACGGTTGGTTTTCTCATGTTGCTCTTACATCAAACTGATGCATTAGTTCGTTGTCTAGGTTTGTGTTAGCATCTGTCTGTGTTTGTGTTAGCATCTGTCTTTGTGTTAGCATCTGTGTTTGTGTCTGTTTGTGTTGGATCTTCAGCACCATTGTATCGGTAACGTGTAGGTAGTGTGCGGTGCTGTGTCACGTCGTGGCCTCTCGCATTCCTAGCGCCCGGCTTGTGACCCGACAATGTAATCATGCCGTTGTGGCTTACTTATTCTAATTGGGCTGGAAATGCCCTTGATCTGAAACAATGTCCGATATGATGAGATACAAGTAACAAGATATATACCATCATCATCTACCATACGGTGATACGGTGTCTTGGGCTCGAGTTATCTTCTGCCTCACTGGCTTGTTTGATTTAATCTCATACAGATTGTCCTCATTCCACTTCAGATGATGAGAACTAAGAAGACAGTTAATGAATGGAAGAAAAACCAAGTAATTGAACTCTAGCTAACACTTATGCAGCAGCATTTCTACCAAAAAACATGATTTAATGTGTGTATTTAAAACCACATAATGAAAGTACTGTCAAATGGGACTAGAAAAAATCATATCTATTTTTCTCAACACCAAATTCCTGTAGACACTAACAGCTAGGCCATATCCTGTCTAAGGATCCAAAAAGGGCAACGCTGTTTTCGGAAGTCTTCAGAGTACCATCACAAGCATGAGCCAAAGCACCTATTTCATATCGAACATAAGCCCCTTGACAGATTGGCTCTATTAGTCCTTCAGTTTTGATATAGAGAGCATCCTCCAACAGCCTCTGGATATGGCTCTCCATAGCTATATGTTGCAAAATTGGGGAAAAACACAGCTCCTAACAGCCTCTGGATCCGTTTCTCCATCCCCACGCGATCTGGATCCGCCCCTCTCGCTCTGGACTCTACTGCGTTCTGGATCCCTCGTCCGGCTTTGGATCGGCGCCAACCACCAGTCAGCGCGCGGAGGTTTCCCTCGTCCCCTCACTGCGGAAGCTCCCCTCCCCTCGGTACGCCGCCACCGGGAGTCGCCGCGCCGCCACCAGAAGCTCCCTCCCCTCGCTGCGCCGCCACCGGAAAGTCCCTCCCGTCGCTGCGCCGCCACCAGAAGGTCCCTCCCCTCACCGCGCCGCCCCTCGGAAGCTCCCATCCCCTCGCCGCGTCCGCCCCTCGGAAGCTCCCCTCCCCTCGCCGTGCCGCCACCGTGAAGCTCCCTCCCCTCACCGCGCCGCCCCTTGGAAGCTTCCCTCCCCTCGCCGTGCCGCCACCGAAGCCTCCCTCCCCTCTACCGTGCGGCCAACCGAAGATCCCTCCCCTCGCCGTGCCGCCAGCGGAAGACCCTCCCCCTCGCCGTGCCGCCAGTGGAAGCTCCCTCCCGACGCTGCGCCGCCCTTGGAAGCACCCCTCCCCACCCGAGTTCATCTCCTCCGCGCGCCGTGAAGAATCAAGCATCAGCACCTTCAGGTTCGGTTTCCTCTCCCTCCGTCGAGTAGCTGATGTATATCGCAGAGCATGTATTGCAAATATATTAACCATGCATGTGTGCTTCAATCAATTATTCAGAAATCATTGAATCATATGGTCACTGGTAATATGGTCTCATATTATATAGCATTCAGAATCAATGAAACAATTTATTCAAAATCAATGAATGGCCGGATGAGTTCGTTGTTTGCTGGACATAGAGGATTGATTTGCCTGAAGCTAGTGTTTGAATCAAAGAAAGCAACTTGTACTCAAAAAACTGACTGTAATTGCTAGTAATGTTTGGCGTGGGTTTACCTACGCTAGTATGTAGAAGATGTGTTGATAATGGCTTGGGAATTGATTGGTCTTTGACTGTCTTGTGTATTGTTTTGTAGTAGTGTCGCAATATTTATGAAAATTGATGGTTATCTAACAGGGATGGCTGAGGATATGTCGAAAATTCGACGACGATGGGCATGGACAATTAAAGAAGTAGAGGAGCTAGCAATTGCTTTTAAGAAATTAGCGAAGGACAACTTTTCTCCATGTTCTTGCCCTTGCACAGATGATATGAACACAATGATTGGTCAACTGGAAGAACTAGCTGCTAACCTAGATAGTGTCGCTTCCCAATCAACCGCATTGCTTGATGATTCTGTTCCACTTGATGATTATGTTCCTGTGGAGGATGACATCCCTCTCGACCTCGGCCCAGACGATCTTATCCCACGCGACGACGAGAGCGATTATAGTGATGTGCCCGATTTTTGGCAGAGGTGTGAAGATGACGGGCTTGGTTTCGATAGTGATGATTCTGAAGTTGGTTTAAGTATCTTCTGGAGATGAAACTGTTGTAGTACTTATGAAGTATTGGTGATGTACTCTTTAGAATTTGTATGCACTCTATCTAATATCTATATTGATGTTCGACTAGTTAAAGAACTTCTATATGGATGTTCGACTTGTTAATTTACTTTTGTATGGATGTTCGACTTGTTAGTTAACTTCTATACAATTTGTATATTCTCAGAAAAATTGCAATGGATGGGTTGGAGGGATTTTATGTTAACTTGATGGAGGAGACAAATGATGTCGCCGCTTAGAATGAATCTCAAACTTTTAGCCCCGTTGTGGAGCAACAAACCCCAACTGAACAAGTTAGACCGTACAATAGGCCACCTGTGAATAAGAGATCGAAGAATTTCAGTGAGAAGGAAGACAGTCTACTGGTGTCTACATGGCTTAATATCAGTACAGATGCAGCACAAGGTAATGAGCAGACTCGCAGCACTTACTGGAAGAGAATTCATGATTTATTCCACGAGCACAAGGACTTCGAGTCTGATCGTACTCAAGCTTCCCTTATGCATCGCTGGTCTGCTATCCAAGAACATGTCAATAAGTTCTGTGGATGCCATGATCGGATTGAGCGCAGAAGGCAAAGTGGATTGACGGAGAAGGATAAGGTAAGGTTCCTAATTTGTTTGTATTATGTTTTCACACATTTACACTTAATAAGACTACTTTTATTTTTGTAGATTATTCAGGCATGTATTGTGTATAAGGAAGAAGAGGGAAAAGCTTTCTCCTTCTTGCATTGCTGGAACCTTTTGAACATGCATCCAAAGTGGACTGGAAGATTATCACAGAAGAAACAGAAGGTGACCTCCAAGTCAAGTCCAGGTTCGTCTAGCCCAGCTAGTATGAATTCAATTCATCTAGGAGATGAAGGGGAGGCTCCTAGTCCAGATAATGAGCCATTGCCAAGACCAGCTGGTAGGAAGGCCGAGAAAGAGCGTTTACGCAAAGGTAAAAATTGCAGTGGTAGCACCGGAGGAGATAGCATTTATATGGATGTTTTGGATAGTATCTGGTCAAAGAAGAGAGACGCGGATGAGGAGAAAGAGGTTGAGAAATGAGAACGATATGAGAGACAGTACGCGCTCGAGATGAGAAAGGTAGAAGTTCATGAAAGAGAGGTAGAACTTAAGAGAATGATGGAAGAAGAGAGGATCATGAGTTTGGACATTAGCCATATGGATGAGCTACAGCGAGAGTACTATATGCATCAGCGGAGGGACATCATTGCTCGTCGGTGCAATAGGTCGGGTTGAGGTCGTTGGCATGTTGGGAGTAGTAAACCTTTTTATTTATGTTGTTGTAATAATTCAAACAACCTTTCGAACTTATATGTACCCTTCCGAACTTATATGTACTCCCAACTACGAAAATAACATGCGATCCATTACTTATTAAAACATTGCCGAACTACATCGCTGAATGACGTTCCCATAAGTGTTCGACTAGATCAGCTTGAAGCTGAGAGTGAGCGAGCCTATTTCTAATACAATGATGAGTTTGAATAAACTCAGAAAGTTTAGGCGTGTAGTCATGGGATACCGTTACATTTTCTCCCACTCCATCATAATTGTAGTCCTGGGGGCCATCAGCTCGCTCATCTTCAATTATCATGTTATGCATGATGACACATGCCGTCATGATCTCACGAAGTGTGTCTTGATCCCAGAAACGAGCTGGTCCACGAACAATGGCGAAACGAGCTTGAAGAACTCCAAAGGCTCGTTCGACATCCTTCCTAGCAGATTCTTGAGCTTGGGCAAAAAGTTTCTTCTTGTTCCCTTGCGGAGCTGGTATTGTCTTCACAAACGTCGCCCATGGAGGATATATGCCATCCGCAAGATAATATCCCATTATGTACTCGTTGCCATTGACGGTATAGTTCACTTCTGGAGCTTGGCCTTTAGCTAGCTTTGCAAACAAAGGGGAACGATGAAGAACATTAATATCATTATGAGACCCTGGTAAACCAAAGAAGGCATGCCAAATCCAGAGATCTTGTGAAGTAACGGCTTCTAGAATGATTGTCGGCTCATGAACATGGCCGGTATACATGCCTTGCCATGCTGCAGGGCAATTTTTCCATTTCCAATGCATGCAATCTATGCTCCCAAGCATTCCAGGAAAGCCTCTTTGCTCTCCAATTGTAGCAGTATCATTCTCAGTAGGAGATCTCAAGTACTCTTCTCCGAAGACTTCAATAATTGCCTTGACAAACCTTTTCAAACTCTCTATAGCAGTGCTCTCTCCAATCCGAACATAATCATCAGTGGCATCAGCTGCTACTCCGTACGCTAGCATTCGAAATGCTGCGGTTACCTTTTGCAAAGAAGATAAGCCGAGAACTCCAGCACTGTTTTTCTTTTGCACAAAATACATATCATGGGATTCTACAGCTTGCAATATGCGAAAAAAAAGAGAACGAGCCATTCTAAACCTGCGTGGAACGAACGGAGAGCTGTGTAAATGAGGATGAACTAGTAGGGTGGAATATATTTATTGACTAATTGCAAACCTGCGTCGAAAGTAGGTTGGGCCGTAGGTAGGGGAATCTGAAAAGTAATCGTGGTACAGCCTGAAATGCCCAGCTTCTCTATCGCGATGAACCACCCGATGTCCAGGCACGGAACCGCCATGGCGTGGAGCACTCATAAGCTCGTGATGTTTCTGTAGTAGGTAAGCTGTAGTAAAAGCTAGTCTATCGTCATCGTCATCGGATGATGAAGACGAATCGAAGAAAGATTGCATGACTGATGAGTTTGGAGGACTGACTTTGAGGTGGTAGAGAAGGAATAGGCAGGAAGAGGATGAATGGGAGGGAGAGCATATGGCTGTGCATATATAGAGCACAAAAATATAGCCGTTGGAGAATATAGCCGTTGGAGAATATAGCCGTTACAGAATATGACCGTTGAAAATATCCATTCATAATATAGCCGTTTGAAAATATGACCGTTCGAAATATAACAGTTGAAAATATGACCGTTCAAAATATTACCGTTGAAAATATAGCCGTTACAAATTATCGTTATAAATAGAACCGTTACAAATTATCGTTACAAATAAAACCGTTAAAAATAAAGTGGTATTTGCAACATATGAGTAAAATATAGGGGAGTGAAATATGGAGAGTGACATATAGAGAAGCTGTTGGAGATGGAAGAAATATGGAGAAGGAATATTTTGGAGATGGCTCTCCATATGGGATTTTGGAGAGTGGGTTTTGGAGAAGCTTTTGGAGTTGCTCTAAGGTTCTAAAGCCAAGCAAGAGCATCACAAATTAGCCAGCTACTATCCGTGTACAAGACTCATTCAGTTCTGAACTCTCTAACTACTTAATGTTTGCTAGGTGGAATTTCTAATTTGGAAGTGAAACATGAATATCATGCATCCAACAACACTCTTTTTTCAGGCGATGCCACCGACATTTCAAACATTAAAACGGTTCAAGACCATTATATATCTTGAAGGACAACCACCAGGTTGGAATCAAAGTTTTCAGCTAAAAAACTAATTCTAGTTTTCACAGAGATGTGTTGCATAAATCAGTTCCCTCTGGAAACTTCAATTTATCATGTCATATTGCAACATAAAAATGACAAATATTCCTCAGGACTTATCAAACATTTGTGCCAATCCCTCATTTATAAGTAGGTCTAAAAATTATGAAATGCTCAATCGTTATGCTAGTTCCGAAGATAAGATTTGGAGCAACCCCAGTCAAATACTATAGTAACTGAGAATCTGAGACTGAATAGGTAAACCATGCATTCCCATATAAAAAAGTCAGTATGCATCACATCTTTCAAACAGGTTATTATTGACATTCATAGAAGGAGGAACTAAGACTACTAACGCTACAACACGGCGGAAGTTAGGAGGCATTTTAATATGCCTCCGTAAGTCAAAAAAAAAGCCTTAAAAACTTTTTGGAGGCATTTTAGAAAATGCTAAAAAAGTTGGGGAAGGGAAATGTGATAGAAGGCAGTTATAGAAAATGCCTTTAAAAGTCTATACTAAGGCAATATTTAAAACACCTTGTATAGAATTTTAAGGCATTATGGTAAAATGCCTCAAAAGATCACTTTATAAGGCTATTACAGAATATGCCTCAAAAGAATAGTTGAGGCTATTTTGACAAATGCTTTCTAAACTGAAATATCCAATATATTACATCAAAATTGGAAATTTCTGAGGTGGTCTATAGATGAAAAATAGCAGCAACTAATTCTCAATAGCATGGCAATACAAATTTGCTCTAGAAAATCTTTATCCACACAAATAAACACATTCCAATACGGAGACATCATTCATCAACATCAACCAGTCCACTTCTTCAGCCAATCCATTTCGGCCTTCCTCAGTACTCCAGCAAACTGCTTCACTTCAGTATAGCAAAACTCCACTAAATTTGCATCTCCAATACTCCAACAACAAACTGAGGATGGTATGTCTTTTTCTGTTATCCTTACTACACAGATTAGCTTTCCTGAGTACTGCATCTTCATTTCACTAGAAGAAGGAACATGCCCTAATGTTATTGCAGACATGTGATTCTAGTGTCAGTCATGCTTACAATGACAGTTCTACTCACTTTTCCATTGTTGTGGAAATATTTAAAAGAGGTATTGAATGGAAAACAAGCAATTATATTTGTGACCAGTGTAAGCACCATGAGCTTTGTGCTTGTTTTCTCAGTTCAAACACACTGTACATCTTACTTGGCCCAAAACGTGGCACATAGTGTTCAGTTATGTGATACCATTTGCAACATACCCAGGCTGAACACACTTGCTATATATATTGGCTCTTAGAGGTCACATACAGTTCAAAAGTTCCATTGTTCAATATCAGACCGAAGTTGCTCTGCTTCACAGTAAATAAAGAATTCATGTTTTAACTGTCTTGTCATATATATAAATGTAAAGTTGATGAAATTCTCTGTATTCAACACTTCCTAACATGTTTATTATGTTGCACAGAGGATGCTCAGCTTAGTCCAGTTTTGCGCCTTGGAGCTGGAGCCTGTGCTGGTATCATAGCCATGTCTGCTACTTATCCCATGGATATGGTTAGACGCAAGATTACTGTTCAGGTACTGTTTGGTTTCATTGCTTTCTGTCATCATGATACTGCCGGTCTCACTAGTTGAATATCAGTTATGACATGCTTATATTTCATTTCATATGCTATTTTATGCAACATCAAATCACTTCTGCAGACAGAGAAGTCCCCTTATCAGTACCGTGGTATGTTTCATGCATTGGGCACAGTGTACCGTGAAGAAGTTTTCCGTGTTTTATACAGAGTGTGGCTTCCATCAGTAATTGGAGTTGTAAGTGCCTCTTAACTAGTGATCAGCTATACTCTTTTGTGCTGTGCCTTGCTGATGACTGTTTACCACTTTATGCTTTGTTATCCTCTTGCAAGTCCCATATGTTGGCCTTAATTTTGTTGTATATGAGTCTCTGAAGGACTGGCTTCTTCAGACAAATGCATTTGGACTCGCAAAAGATAATGAGTTGCATATAGTAACAAGACTTGAATGTGGATAATACCATTTTTGATTGAATGAAACCAATTGAATTAGCTTCATAATTGCATTTTCTACATTTTAGAATACATGTCGTGCATAATACCATCTTTGATTTTGCTGGTATTGATTGAATGCCTCTTTTCATCTTTTTTTCGGTGTTTTGGCATTCTTGTTGATAGAGCCTAGCAATGAGCTAGGGTTGTACAAGGTTGATCCTCAACTTGATCAGGGGTACTACTAGCAAATAAAGCTCTACAAAGCTCGGCAAGATTTCTAATTACTTGATGCTATGGTGTGAATGAGTTGATATGTTGTTTACATATGATTTCATGTTTATGATTGTGATGATATCACTAGCATAACTAAGGCTTGGATGTTATAATTACTAGTGGGTCATGATATTAACTTAGACTAATAAATTATGAAACATAATAAGTAAGATGTGAAAGCCGAGGTATGCGCTCAGCGGCGGAGGTGGAGAGCCCGAGGAGGACGGTGACGGTACATGTCAATTTATGTGTTATACACAGAAAAGGAAACGGATGGATGATTGCTATATCCGCAACTATACCTGTATAAATTCACCATTCAGAAACTCTCCCTGATGAAAGTCACTTGTGCATGCATTGCAAAGAACAACGATCCTTTCTACTAGTACTGCTGCTTTCACCATGTCTGTTTGCACAGTGCAAAGAGACAAACATGCCCACCTGCTGCTGCTGCTACTACTGCTGCACAGAAGACGCTGAGAGATGGCCCGGCGTTTCAGTTTCACGGAAGAGGCAACTGCTCGTCACCACACTTTTGTTTGTCTCCCTTGGTGGCTACCACCAAATCAGAGAGATCCTACTAGTACTACGAACAGAGTTGAATGCATGCGTGCTGTGAAGTAGATCAGTACTAGTACAGTATTGGCAATGCAAAAGAACTGCAAACTTCATATTACCTGATACAGTGGATGTGCGAGGGACGGTTGGTGCTCCTCTCTCTACTACTTTGGACGAGTTGGTGAAAATGGCACGCAATCTGCTCTGCGCTGCTGTCCCTTGCCTGCGTTGCAGGATGGTATCTCTGCGCATTTGTTTGGGGGGAGGGGCCAAGCAAAAGCATCTCTTTGAAAAAGTTGACATGCAGCTTATCTGCAGTCTGCAGCAGCTGCAAGCTTGCACTCCTATACAGCACATGAGTAGTAGAGTACATAGTTTCGAAAGCATATTTGTATAAACCACAAAAGCAAATAAACCTACAATCATGTTTGTATAAGCTAGGACAACAGAACATCTGTCGCTTAGAAGCACTTTTCCACCCAGTCCAATGTAAAACAAAGTGATATCGAGGTTGTGAAGCATCACCGATGCTGTGACATATCATTCTCAAGGAAACTCACTCTTGACTATTCAGGCCAGAAAGCATGAAACTACCAGCTCAACGTAGCATAGTTAAAGAAAGCTCAAAGTTACATTCCCTTCCATTGAATATGCAAAACATATCCAAGGAAATAGGTGGATTCTAATTTCTCATACACCAGTTTCAGAAAATTTTAACCAGACCAAATAAGTTTACACGTGGATGTGGTTTGTCTATCAGCTGGAAGAAAATCCCAACTTAAATAGGGACCTTACTTCGTGAGAAATCAAAGAGACCATCACCCATGTATTGCATTAAGAGCTAAACTGAAGCGAGAAAGCAATCTACTCCAGACTGAACCATTAGTCCATAACCAATGTGAACACCAGAAATGCAAAGGACACATACGAACTATTACAAAAACAAATTCTTACCTCCTGATTTGGCACAGAATATTTACCAGAGAGCATACTGCGCGAGCTTTGTCCTAAAAATGAAAATAAACAGTATAAGGATATAAATATATTGATTAAATTCTTGCACAACAACATGAATCCTTACTTGCTGAGTTAGAAAGAAAATAGATAACATGCTGATGCTAAATTCTACCTCTACCCCTTAACGTGAATGGAATGTGGGGCCAACCTTAGTCAGTGTTAACTTGACTAATTGCATAGGCATTTAACACTTGCAGTCATGGAGTTTATTTTCAATTTCTTTTCTTGTGACTAGTGAGCAGCTTATTTGAGAGGTCCATATTCTTCTCTTTTAACTGAACACTCAGAAAGGGCATTAATTTTCATGAGGTAGTAAGATCAAATCAAACGTACACTATCTTGAGCTGAAAGATGCACTTATTATAAGTAATTAATTAACTAAGGGAATTCTTAAATCCATGCATGTATGAAGAGACGTCCTCTATGCGACTATGCGTCCGCTGATATTTTGTTGATGCATGATTAATATATATAATTTATCTGCGCCAACCTTTTAATGTTGGTGAGACGTTTGGTCAAGATTTATTTGTTCTATTTTATTGGCTAGTGTTATAATGATTATTTTAATATTTATGTTATTTTACATAGTAACGGAGTTTAGCCATTAAAATTAATTAACTATAATTATTATATAGTTGCAGTTCTATGCTAAAATTGATGTCAACATTCACTCATGATTACAACAGACTCGACAATGCGAGAGCACAAAACGATGGGACCGACATAAACCTGATCAACTTCCCGAGTTTATCCTTATCTAACCATACTTAAACGTACTAGTAATTAAAACTCTAACACTGGCTATTACTTGGAAACTTCCTATGCGCTACCCATGTCATGACAACCTAACAAAGGAGTCAGGAGTGATTCGGAGCGTGGCATCAAAAACTTTGCCTTGATCACCGCCTCATGTTTGGAGAAGGTGTCGATGGTGAGCTTGATCCCTGCCTTGATCGTGGCGAGGCAGGAGCTGCGACGACTCAAAGGAGTCAGGACTGACTCGGAGCGTGGCGTCGGCATCTCCGCCTTGATAACGACGAGGTGGCGCCGTACGATGATACGGTCGAATTTGGCCATCAATGTTCTCGGCACCAGCTGGGTGTGCCACGGTAGGTAGGCGGCGCTGAAGCGATTTCGTCCCCGAAACGGGATGGAAATCGGACAGGCTTTCCACAGATCTGCCGTCAGCACACGGAATCCTCTGCGGGGCTGTGCTTCCGTTTCCGTCAGGGTCTCCTCTCGTGCTAGGATTTTCTAGTCTTTCTATAGCCTGGATTTCTTTTTAAAAAATGCAAGCATTTACTTTGGTTCTGTTCCATAGGCTTGATAAACCTAGAAATCCCTCTGTCATTAGCTCGACCATTTGTTAATTCACTTATATTTACCCACTTCACTATAATATATTTTGATTATTCCAACTAATCATCATTTTTTTGTTGCTAAATATGGTTGTGCTGAAGTCTATTTCTTGGTATGCCTGAAGATGTTTCAGTCCCTTTGTCAGAAGTTAAGGTGATGACATGTACAACTTCTTTCGACATTATAACTCTGTCATGGTTAGAGAAAGAATTAAGAGCCAAAGATAGATATATGTAATACAGAAGAAAGCGATTGTTTCATTAGAGTAGCTAATTGATTTGACTGGCGTGCCATCAAGTGGTAAAGGTAGCAATAAGCAAGACTAGAAAATTTCAGAATTAAATGATAATGATGATGTCCATATGGAAGTGTGTTCTACATGCGATTACTGATTGAAAAATCAATTGTGGCTATAACTCTGCTACTTTAAAATGGCCATATTCATCTTGCCAGGGACGACAGTGAGGCACCGTTGGGCATGAAGATCAGATAAGAAGGTATGTTCAAGCTAGGTTGTGAACCACCAGCAATTTATTGATTTCTTCTGTGTTATCCCTATGTGTATCTAAGATTGTTATTCTCCTACTGGGGGCAACGAAAGAATGTGGAAAGCCCATGGCTGCCATTTAGTTTTTTCGTCCTGCTAGTAGCTATGGTCTAATCATGCAAGGGCTTATATGTGAATTTCATCATACAAATCTAACATATAGAAAGCAGCCGGGATTGCTGCTTTCTCAACGTGCCACGTCATTCTTGATGACGTGGCCGATTTTCGGCAGTCGGATCCCGCACAGATGGCCCAGATCAAGCAGTCAATAGTGACGAGCCTGCACTTTGTTCATAACAGGTCCGGAACTGTTCACTCGACCCGTGAACAAATCTTTAACGGGTCCAACACTGTTCGGAACCTGACCCGCGTTAAACAGTACCGTGCTGTTACTGTTTATATTGGGTCTGGTACTGTTCATCCACTCCCATGGAGCTTGGGAG
>JAGXJF010003869.1:0-68293 GCA_019208055.1 Stipa capillata
CAGTCTTGAACACCTCGTTTTTGTATTGTATTGACTGTTATTGCTCAAATATATTGAAATACATTGATCTCTTTATCACATCTGCTCTGATACATGATATTCCTCTCTTTAGCTCTAATACATGCTCTATATTTGATATATACATGACGCTTTGATATTTGATATTTGTACTCAAGCATACAATCCTTTCTGTTATCTTATTTGCTGAGTACTCCTCCAACATACCTGCTATTCCGCTGTGCTTATACTCTCAGTTATGTTGTGAGAACCTGTTTTTGCATCAACTCTCCAATGTTTAAATCTGATCTGTACACTTGTATTCAAATGCAAAATCTCACTTATGCACATCTTAAGGGGGAGTTGATGTCAAACTAGGTTAAATGCAATACTCTTTTTCATCGAGTGAATGTTTAAAGGGGTTGCCACTAACCACCAAAAAGGGGGAGATTGAAAGTGCATCCACTCCCATGGAGCTGGGAGGATGGCTATCTTGCCCCAGAGTTTAGTTTTGATGGTTATTGGCAATCCTCACCTGTGTCTAATGTTTGCAATGAGTGTGAACAGGGATTAGATGGACAGGTGAAGCTGAAGTGAGACAACTGTTGATGATGAGCCCTAAAAAGAGCAAGGAACTGGGAAGGTCAGAAGGACCAGCTGAGCTAGTTCCTGAGGCACAGTTGCGAAGAAGCCGAGCTGTGCTCGAGGGCAAGCGAGGTGATGGTTGCTTGATGGAGTTCAAGGGCCGTGAATGCAAGCTTGATAAGTCCTGGAGGAGCTAGGAAGATGGTGGATCTGGACCGAGGGTTCGCTGTGCGTCTACAAGGGCAGTCGTCTTCGGTGAAGAAGCTTGGGAACCAGTGCCAAGGGTCTAAGCGAGCTGGTCAGGGACTGTGGCGAGGCCATTGCTCTCTGGTCAGTTGGAGGCTTGTAGTGAGCCGGCCAGAGTTGTGCTCAGGTGCTGCCTGAGGCAACCGAGTCCACCTGAGTTTGGCATCTGAGACTCAGGGGTAGCTCAGCCGCGGCTAGTAGGTTACCAGAGGTGCATGTTAGCTGAGTCTCAGACAGGTTAGGTCTGGTGGCTCTTTATCTGACGTGGCATGAGGGTAACGGCTAGCTGCCAGGGACCCTATAAATAGGGAACCTAGGGAGGTTTTCAACCTTGAACCTTTACCTAATCTTTGCCTCTAACCGAAAGCAACCTGTTGAGAAAGAAAGAGCTCTAGGTCTCCAAGTGAGTGATTGCCTGCGTGCATCCATCGTGAGAGAGAGTTGCTTAGTCCTTCAGGTGTAGCATTCGAGGTACTGGTTCCTCCAAGAGTGGGAGTGCTCTTGGAGTTGGTGAGCAAGCCAAGTCTTGTGTGGCTGCCACAAGAGTCTGTGAGGGCGATTCGGGTCTGCCTGTCTTGCTGCGGCAAGATCAAAAGAGATTCCACACAAGAAAGGTACTCGAGGAAAGAGCACGTTTTGGTGCCGGCTGTGAGAACAGCTTCCTCAACGGAGACGTACTGCTTCGCAAGAAGTAGGAACTTCGGTAAAACAAATCATTGTGTGCTTTACTTTCTGTCTTGTGATCTGCTCTTACTTATTCTGATATCTGTGCATGCTTAGATCACTAGAGCACCTTTATCTGTTGCACACTAACTGAGTTTCCTCACCTGAGACTCAGTTAGCTCCTGCTAAAACTAGTACCTTTTCTGTTCACGTCATCTGATGCACTCACCTGACTCTCACACCTGAGACTCAGTTAGCTCTGAATATAACTTGTTCTACATCAGCTGAGTTTGCAATCTGAGTGTCTGGTGTTTATCTGATATATCTTGCTGAGTCTCAGTTACCTGCATCAGTTTGCATATATTTTCTCTAGGATTGACCTATCTCCAGAAGAGAAACCCATTAGACATTTTATTTCTAGAGCGACCTATTCACCCCCCCTCTAGTCCGACTCCTGAGATCCCTTTCACCCCTGAGCTCACCACTCCTCGGTTCATGATGCTACCCTGCAGGTGTTCACTCGGCCATCGACACTGCTAGTGCACTCCCCAACGCCGCCGCCCGCCACTAGAGCTTCACTGCCCAACGCCGCCACCGGTCCATTTCTGCCCCGCCCCCCATTGGGTTCGTCGAGCTGCATCAGCGCCACCGTCACCATTAAAGCCCAACCGAGGCTCCACGACGGACGTCGCCCGCGTCACCTCGTCAGCGCCTCGGCCTCCTCACTACTCCGAACTCTCTTGGGCATCGCTCATCAACCCAGGGTGAGCTCCTCTCGACTCCTCGACTGCCCTGTGTGCTAGCCGCGAGATTTAAATCGGCTGTTGCTGGAATGACCGAGGAACCCACGGTCTGACCGAGCCAACAAGCCGGTCATGACCGGGCCAAAACAGTGGTCATGACCCCTGTTCTGATTTGGCCTCCTAATCTTGTCTTAGAAATTAATTAGCATGTTAATGTAATGAAATCATCTATTTGAACTAATGAGAAAAATGATTAGGGGTTAAACCCGGAGGGTCGACCAATACCCTGACTTGTCCGGAGGCAGAGTCCGGAGGCTACACAGTCGGACATACCGGGCTGCCCGGAAGTTTTTGGATTTTGGGTGGACCTTTCGACCCGCCGAGAAGTCCCGTCCGGACGTTCCGACCCTTAGGTCCGAGCCCCAGCAATTAGGGAAAATTAATGAAACTTCAAAATTCATAACTTTTACAAATCAAATCCAATTTGAACGATTCTTCTTTTGTTGTTTTTATTTAATTTGTAGAACATTATGGCACATTTGTTGCTCATGTTACATTACTGTAACATGATGAAATGTCCAGAATACCCTCAATTGTCTAATATTAAACTATATTCCGCAGGAGTTCTTTTTTGAGTATAAAAATAGCAAACTTTATACCAGCTGGTACCTTAACTAGTATTCCATGCCTTGAAAACCTACACCTTTTTATACAATGCTATTTAATCTGATGCATAACTTAATAAAACCCTAGTGTCCATATACTCATCTTCGGAAAACCATAACTTCAATCCTAGGACTCCGAATTCGACGAAACCAAAATTCGACGAAACCAATTGTATTAGTCTCGTATTTTCATCCTCTACCTGATAGCATGCATTTCATACATGCATTCATCCCTGTGAATTTTAGTACCACTTATTTGCTCCTTTTTGCTTCTTTTCGGTGTTTTGATACTCCATTTACCAGAATCGGGCATCGAGGGTTTTGCCAAGGGTGATCACCAGCAGGAGTACTATCCCGAACAGCAAGGCAAGCATGCACGCTTGTTGAATTAATTTCAATTATCTTATGCTTGCTTGCTTGATTAATGTCGCGTAGTTCGAATATTTTGAAATGATGTATGTGACATCTGTCTACTAGTATGAGTAGGTTGCTCATGTGTGTGATTAGCATTGAAGTGCTGTTGAAATCATCCTGATGGACACTTGAACCCTGGAAAGTTTGCGAGAGGTGGGAGTGGACACATTGGGACATGACGGGTGTAGCCTGCATGATCTTTGACACGTGATCTTGATCTCCTTTAAGCCGACAAGGGTATGATCGACACAAGTCAGGAAGGGTAATGGTCGGCCAACCATTTACCCTCGACCTTATCAGGATACCTTCGTTCGAGGTAAAGGTGGTTGTAGCCATTTCCCTCGACTAAACTTGATTCGGGATTGTGAGTCCCAGAATGGCTCTAATGGCTTGTAGGTCTTAGAGGGAATAAAAGGAAGTTGATTGTGATGCTTGGCTGTGATTGTAGTCACATATTGGTTGTAGCCAATAATATTACATTTGAATAGAGTATTGAGTTGTAGCTCATCTCTAGTGTTAATATCGAATAAATTGCTATTTGTTGGTAGCAATATGATGTCTTGGTATGATGCTATTGGTGTAGCTTCAGATCTGGAATTGAGGTTTAAATGGAGGGGAAACCAAGTTGTAGCTTGATTCCATGGTTTATCACTTTGAAATTCATGACTAGATGCTAAAGATGGTAGTCTTTAACTCAAATTGCTGAATTGGATTGCATTCCTACTGCTGTCATTAGTCAACAAGTATGCTTAAGATTAACTTGGAATAAGCAATGCATCTTGCGAGTACGAAAATACTCATTTGGGAATTCTATTCCTGCAGGTGATCTAGTATCGATGAATTTTATAATGCTGAAAATGCTGATCCCGATGTTTAGTTCTGCAAGTTTGTCCACCTGGTCTTTTAGTGGGTTGTATAGCTTTGGGGAGATGACTTAGTTAGTCATTCTCGATGTTAATACCGTGTTCCGCTGCTGTTTTTATTTTGTTGTGTGCTGAAAACGACTTCTAAGTCGTGTATTGTAGTAGAACAACTTGTCCTTGGTATGGATGATGTTACTATCTTTAAATCCTGCTCTCGTAAAGTTTTGTGATGATATTCAAGTTGTTTCGGTGGCTGCCATACAAAATGCGTTGAATGGAATGAAGTGTATGGGTTTGCTGTGAAGGTTTACTGTGATTCTAGTTTTCACGTCGGTAGGACAGGAACTCGGTTGAGTGACCCGCTAGCTGAGATGCGATGCCGGCTTGGCAGGATGTGGGTGAATCATACCGGGCCTTCGGGTGACCCACTGGTCTCAGGGTCAGGTTAGGGTGTGGGTATGATCGCCGGGCTCCTCCGACCTTGTCTTACTTGGTGGATTCCAGAACGACTTAACCCTTCACAGGACTTCGGGAATTGTATGTGTCTTTTCGGAAGTTTAATCGCTTCTGGCTGGTTTGACCAACGGTGAAGACATACGGCTCAGGTGACCGTATGATGCGTTGATCAGGTGTCGGACCACGCCACTTCGGTGTGCACGGCGCTGGTACCGTGTCACCGAGTGGGTGATTGCTCGGTCTTTGGCGATAATTCGTTCCTTAAGTCATATGTAATTCCGAGGCCCTGACATTCTGGCACAAGCCGAACACACTGACCAAGTTCCTTAATGGACACGTATGATTCCCCGATGATCCGAACTTCCGTAACTATTCTCCGTGTCCCTTTTGATTTTTGGTTCTTCTATTTACTTTTTACAAGTTTACTTTATGTGTTTTTATTTGTGCTTCTAATTTCTAGGCTGTTTATTTTATTTTTGCATTAGATAATCTTAATTTTGTCTAATCGTAAGTTAAATATAAAATTAATTAAAATTTTAAAGTGGTATATTCACTCCTTCACTCTAGACCAACATATCAAGCCAACAACGTTGCAAACTAAACTCAGGCTATTTCAATTCAAAGTTCTGAACCAGCTGAGCCCAGCTGCTCAACTTTGACGGAGTAGGATATCGACGGGTTTCCCACCTGTCAGAGAGGCTGCGCAGGCAGTCCGTTGCCAAATGATGAGCAATGTTGGGTACGTGGTCCAGAAGCTGAAAGCTTTCGTCTCCAGCTCGCAGTGAAGGCAAGGCAGCAGCCAAAACTTATGAGCAAACAAACATTGCGGATTTGCAGTAACTGTTGCCCAACAGTGCGTGTGATTCAGCTGCTCATTGGCTGCATCATCTCAAAGCGATCACATGAATGAATACAGCTCGGCATGAGCTCACCTGCCAAGACACTCACTCACTGTCCTGCCTGCCAGAGTAGCTCAATTTCAAACTCTGCTTGTGTCTGGTTAGCAGGAATATTAATCTATGTGTGTGCCGTTTAATCAGAACTCAATGCTGGTGGCTGAGCGCGACGGAATTAATGGACAGTATGTTTTCCCCGATTTTACACTACGGTCTTCTTCGTGTTATTGCATTGCGTGTGCAATGTTCGTGTCATATCTACTACTTTTCTCTTGTGTTCATATATTCTTTCCCACTGTTAAAAGATAGCTCTGTTACCTTTTGTGCCAAACTGTCAGCTGGAAGTGGCTCTGACGAAAGGCCTTTTTAAGAGCAGTGGTGACTGGCAAGCCTCCAAAGCTGCAAGCCATGTGTACTGTTCCCTTTTTCTATGATGCCTGTCCCAGTTTGCCTCTTGTACGTTATGCCCTTCACCAACTTGTACATTAGCAGTCCATTGTACTCGTATTACCTTTGCTAGGGCTGTCAAAATAGCTCAGGCTCGACGAGCTGCTCGAGTTCTGTTCGAACTCGGTTCAGCTCGGGCTCGATCCTTGGTTCGAGAAAAGTTTAAGCCGGAGGTCGAGTTTTCATCTTGTAATCTACAACTTTTGAATCACCATTGAGCACATTCGAGGAGAGCTCGAGCCTATTGTGGTTCCTTAATGCCGAGTTCGAGCCCAGTTGCAAGCTCGAACTCGCACCCTATGACCTTAGCCTAACCACTGGTCCTGCTTTCAGATGTGCATTAGCATTCTGCATTTTCAGCACAGCTTATTTTCATTCAGGTCATCAGAAACCGAACACCGAGTTGCTAACAAAACTAGCTCACTCCACCGGACCACGGGAATGATGAGCTTCATCCCTATATGTCATCAAAGTACTGAAACACATCGCAATAAACATGCAACCACACCTGGAAACTGCAATCAAGTTGCGCAAGTACTCCTACAAGCTGTGGCAAACAAATTCCGAGCGCATCAATGGCACTAGCAATGCTATTAGTTTGCCAAGGTGATGAAAAAAGTTTGCATCTTCAGCAGAAGTTTAGGGAATCTAAGGCACTAACTGCAAATTCTTATAACAAGATCAACCAATGAATGCTGCACACATGACAAATGAACTTAAAATGTGCATCGATGTATATGCATATGCAACTTCAATCAATCAATGGAGTGCTACATTCAGAAACATTTCAGGCAGGACACACAATGGAATGATGCAAACTGCGGAAAAATCCATATTTTCGCACAGCAATCACAAGTGCAGGTGTGAAAAAGTCAGAGTTTAAGAGCCGAGCAACATTGAGACTAGCCATTATTATCCCCATCAGTACCAAGGAGGAGGACCATGAATAGCACTTACATTTACTGATTGCTAATGAGTGTTTACTGTATATGCTTTACCAACTTGCTACAACAGATGAGAAGCATATACGACTCTGAAACAAAAGGGGATCCTGGTGCAGAGTAGCACTTACAGTTCATGTCAGTGTGTGTAGTAACAAGTTGTGCTGATGATTTATCTTATTTTTCAAATGCTCAATCTTCGACATTTCTCTATTGTGTTGTTGCCATCTTTGGAGAAGATACCTTATGAGCAACAATGCTGAGCAGAAGTGGAAACATCCTTCAGAGAAGGTAAACTATCGACCTACCAACTAAACTCGCCGCTTAGCTTATGATATTATTTGCCTGTAAGGTGAGTGGGTTAGTATCAACATCAACCTGCCTGATGTAATACCACCCAAAATTAATATCTTAAGTTATACCTCTGTGTAACATATCTTAGATTTTCCAAACATGCTTTTGGCAGACCCCCATACTGAAGAAAAACAATGACTTAGGCAGTAAGACTGTGACTTAGTAATCATAAGCGTGAACATTCCATATACTAGAACTCACTGTTAAATATAGTACTTCATTTATTTTACTATATCTGTCTTTAACCTCAGAATATTCCTTTTATATTATTGTCTACGGAGGATATCAAGAGTGTAGTTATCGTGTTGTCTCTAATATATACCTCTATCAAATTGCTCTGGGAATGACTAGATGATTATCTTATGTTATTTAATATGGATATGCATGATCATTTCTCATTTATTTTTTTCTTAAATTTAGTGCTTTCTTGGTCCATATACATAGTGGACTGAGACATATATAATGAAACAGAGCGGATAATTCCATCTTTTTAGCAACCGTATCTCTGGACATTCCATATGCTAGAATTCAGCAGCAAAATATATTGGATAATTCCATCTCTTTGTTCTCGAAGGTGGTGAATAATTTCATGTAGTCATCCACAAATATGCCACCACATACACACCCTATGAAAATTTACTATGCAAAATACCCTTTTCAGATTGCTTTGGCACGAGGATAATTTACTATGCAAAATACCCTTTTCAGATTGCTTGGCACGAGGATTCAACGATATATGCACAACTGGAATTAGATTGAACATCTTTCCAGTGGACAAAGCATTAGGCAATCCTATATTCATCTATGAATAGATAGATGATCTCATACGCAGTCATGCACAAAAAAGTAAGAACGGCAAAAAGGAGAAAGAAATCCAAAACAAAACACAAGAACCTTTGCTGTTTCATATTACTTATACACTATGGAACAAAGCAGAAACCTGACCTTGGACTCTACTGCATTTGCCACTCCATACAATCATCGAAGTCGAGACTACTCGAGCAGTCAAGCAGCGCGTTCTGCTGCTGCTCGTACCGGCAGATGTAATTTAGCCCGACAAGCAATTCGCATATCACCGCCTCTGTCTTCTCCCTATCGGCGAAGTACAACGTCTGCAGGAGCAACACATTCCCCTTCAGCACAATCTGCTGCTGCTCAAAGTTCCTCTCAGCCTGCCACCTCATCATGTTGTGCGCCATCGGAGCGAGCCATGCCAGTGTCTTCTCAAGCGTCTCCCTCCAATCATGCGCGAGGAACGCGTCGTAGATCGCCATGTTCTTGACATAGGTCCTCAAATTCTTCCTCAATGACACCCTCAAACTCGACGGCAACATCTGGTACAGATCATCCCGCGCCTCCTCGCCGACAAGATGTGGGTACTGGAGCAACTTCTCAATGATGATGATGATATTTGCGTAATGCAACGCGAGCGCTGACCCGCCAATCGTCGATGGCGGAGCAAGTGATGTCACCGTGCTCTTCGGACCAAACCGGACCCTTCTGCCATTCTTGCCGCTCTTGGCTGCCGGCGTGGACACCCCCTGCTCGCCGCTAAATGGCACAAGCATCCCTGACCTGATTGTGCTGATGCCGCTGCCGTCTTCCAAGAACTCATCTTCAAACCCATCCTTCCACGACACCGAGCTACTCAAGCTCAAGCACTCCATGAACATCTTCCCCGGGCTCGCCCCGCAATTCGATCGGAAATTCGCCGAACGTGGTGTGTCCACATCGACTCTGGCAATCGGCCCTGACTTGGCATCACTGAGATTGGTCCGGGTAGGAGCCGAATACCCTGTCACAGGACCGGAAAGTTGTCCGCTTTGGTCGCATTGCCGTGAGCTCCGGCTCGTTGCCAGCAAGTCGAGCCCGAGCATCGGGTCGCCGAACACGAGGCGGATGCGGTCGTATATGGCGCACACGCCGCGCGCGAGCAGGAGCACGGCCTTGTCGTAGGTACAGTTCCAGAGCGAGGAGTCCCTGAGCCGGCGCACGTCGTGGCGGCGCCACCGCGCGCGCTGCTCCAGCGCGCGGCGCGCTTCGTCGGTGGGGAGCTTCCGCGCCGACTGCTCGAGCTCGGCCAGCGCATCCAGCTCGGCGTAGAGCGCGGCCGTGGCGGCCGCGAGGCGGTCGAGCTTGCGGACGAGCGCGGCGCCCTCGGCCGGGGAGGCGACGGCGAAGGCGGCTGCGGCGGCGTCGGAGCGGCCGGCGAGGAGGTCGGCGTAGACGTGGTCGAACCCCAGGAGGGCCGGGAGCGTGCAGCGGCGGCCGAGGCGCGCGGCGACGGCCGCGACGCGGTTGAGCGTGTCGAGCTTCTCGGCGAGCGCGAGCGCCAGGAGCCGGGCGTCGTCGCCGGGGACGAGGGACCGCATGGCGTGGGAACCGAGGCAGAGCGGGCCCAGCAGGCGCGCGGCCTCGGCGTCGGAGAGCGAGCGGTAGAGGTTGGCGGCGCGCGACATGGCGTTGGCCACCTCGAAAGACAGGATGCCCACCCTGCCGTCCTCCGCTGCCGCGGCGCTGGCCTTGGCCTTCGGCGCCGGCTTCACCTTCTTGGACGACGAGGACGACGACGTCGCCATGGAGAGCACCTTGTGCACGAGCGGCTCGGCCACCATGTCGAGCTCTTCTTGGACCAAATTAAGATTCGCTACTACTCCAAGCTGGAGCAAGAAACCATGAAAAAGAAATGCAAAAGGAATCTACGAAAGAAAGCCTAGAGCTTTGCGCGTCAACTCTGCAGAAAATCTTTGCTTCTGCAGCGAATCCAAACACAACTTGGTAGAGCTAGCTAATCAACAAATTAGTCACGGGAGCCTTGTTGAACGACCGCTTGACGATTTGAATTCAAACCCTCTGATTCCGTGTCTCACTAGCAGCACGCAGCAAGAGCAAGGTCAGCAGCAGCAGGGAGGAGGAATTAATGGCGGAGCAGAGATGTCAACACGTCAAGACAGTACCACCAGCTAGTACTACTGTACTGACACCACCATTAACAATGAAAAAGGAAAATGGAAGAAACAGAAAAGAAAGGAACTCTTGGGTGGTGTTCCAAGAAAGTGAACCAAGGTCCAAGGAGGAGGAGGGGGAGAAATGTTGTGGAGACGATGGAGCTCAGATGGAGGAGAAGAGGAATGGGGAGGGCATCGGCATGGCCATTGATGCGCTTCACTGCTCGGTCTCCAACTCTACGCTGGTGGCATTAAATCGCCATAAATTGGAGCGAGGCAAACCAACAAAAGCAACGAGCCTCATTCAGCTCTGCTCCAAGTGAGTGGTGCAGTGGTTGGATCGGCCTGGGGTAACTTTTCCGGTGCCTTTTAGTACTTTTCTCCGTGTAAACAGATCTTTCTCCTGAAACTGACAAGTAGGGCCATGCGCTGAATTGTAGAGGTAGGACCCAGCATGTCAGTTCTGGTAATAGACCAGGGTACTAGGTGTGGCTGGTGCAGGTAGGTTTTTTTTATAGGAGCAGTTGCATTTGAAAAGGGAGGTGGACTTTGGAGCCAGTAAACTTACTGCAACAAACAATCACGGCCATGTTTTGCAGTTTGTTCCTCTTATTGCCCATACTTCTACATATCGGTCCTCGGATGTTGCAACCGGCATAGATAATTCAATATGTTTTTTCTAGATAATGAAAGGTATATCTCCCCAGTCTTTGCATGCACATAGTTCGATTTATTGCTTTGTCAGTATAAATAATCACTTAGGAGTGATTTATTGCTTTGTCAGTATAAACAATCACCTAGGAGTATTAGGTAAGAAAAGGTGGCAAACTACATAATCATAAAAATAAAAAATTATAAACCCAACTAGACGGACGTCATCCATATTAGGACATAATTCCGATAACTCACTTCAATCTCTACACGTCAGCAACCATTAGCTCCTGATCCTGTGTTCGCTAAAGTAAAGACCAAGATATACATAAGTAAATAACTTGTAAAGAATTAGATAACTTTTTCTTGTTAAACACAATATCATTTTTGCATAGCCAAGTCGACTAAATAAAAGCACTGTCATGCCCACGCAAATTGGCGACCGTACAAACCTCCTTAGCCTTCTGAAAATACTGGAGATGCTATGGGGTAGAAAAATATTAAATGTAATATGAATCAAAAGTCATACGAGACAAGCAAACCAAAAGTTAAAGAAGAAATGCTGAATGGTCTCTTCTTCACAACAAAAGCAACACTGTTTACTATCCTGTCAATTATGCGTAGCTAAATTATCTTTAGTTACTACTTCCCATCAACTTAAATACAAAAGGAAGATCTTGAATTTTAGAGGGATTCTTAAATGCCACAAGAACTTAGAACGAAATTGGATTTGAATATCACCTAAGGCACTGTGCATTGAGTGAACCAAAAATTGCCCACTCGGGTGTATATGCCATTTAAATATCCTATCCAGACAGAGGATCAAAACTAGCAACCCGCCGAACAAGCTCATTCCGGACCACTAACTTAGGTCCAAGGAGAGCTCTCCGAAAGGAAATGTTCAAGGGGATCTTACTCATAACCTCAGCAACCGTAGCATGCTTTTTGCATGTAGTGTTATACAAGATGGGGTAACAGGTGCCAAGCGAGATAACATCGACATAAATGTCATCCCAAATCTAACCTAAGTTTCAAATTTGGCTTCAAAGGAGCCAAACTGGAAGAACATGTTCTTCACTTTCATTAACCTACTCAAAGAATAGGAGTCTGCCGGTTTGCAACAGACGCAGAACAACAATAGATTAGGTAATTATTTGTTTCTAAGCAGGTCCTGCCATGCCTCCTCTTCATTTAGAAGTTTAAAGAGACATTTACTTAATAAGCATTTATTTTTTGAAACAAGATCATGTAATGACAACTTGTCATGTAACGATAGATTAGGTAATCACATCTTGTTGTTTGACAACTTGCATGACATCTATCAAGTCAGAGTACTTTTTTTACCTATCATGGTGGCACTGGCACTATAATACCATGTTGCTACCGTGCAAGATGGAGATGGTCTTCTCTATCTTTTCCTCTTCTATGAGTTTCTTGCCATAGTGTCTAAGGGTAGTATAAATCTTGTGCAGAGTAGAGTTGTGCTCAGCCACAAACATATAGTTTTGAAAGTGGAGGTTTCACCATGCCTCCTCTACCTTGGGGAGGAGTACATATTTGAGCTTCACAAAGCGCTCTTCCAAGGAGGTCCACAGTGTTATAGGGTCCTTCTCTACGGAGTACTCATCTTTTAAAGTGGGTGAGACATGGTGCCAGAGGAAGCGCAATACTTGGTCCCTCTATGCACATGAGGCAGACCCTATACCCCAATCAATGATCGCAGCAAGCTCCTTAGCGTCGAAGATGATCTCCACGTCAAGCTTCCAAGTTAGGTTGTGTTTACTGTGAGGGGCGAGCTTAGCGAACTCCTTGTTCCACAAGCTAGTCATCCTACATTGTCCATTTAGAATATACACAAATTTTGCTTCATATAAAAACATATATGAGTGATATGTAAAGTAATGGTACAATATTCTTAAGTACTTTTAGTATTTTCCTAAGAAATCATATTTAAATAAAGCAAATGAAATAACTAATAAGCCAAACAATACATATAATATGCAGGAATAAATGCGACAAAATGATCCACATGATTTTGCATGCTAATGTAATTTAGTGATTCTACGTAAATTCAGTAAAGTACGGGGGGTCTATAGCAAGATTTTCTATACACAAAAAATATTGTTGTAATTTCTTATTCCTAGTGTTTTTTCGCAAATCTTATGCCTACTAGCCCACCAAGCTTACGTGGTCTACAAGCTCGGTGTAGCCTTCCTGCCAAGCCTATGAGGCTGGCAAGCGTGGTTGGACAGCGCAACAAGCTCGCCTAGCCCACGAGGCTGGCAAGAGCAGCTGGGCTGCGTGCGTGCTTGTAGTGGCCATTGGGCGCGACCTGCCTACGTGCCGCATGTCGCGGCTTGCCCGCCTGGCCTGCTAGGGCAGCAAGTGCGGCTACACCGCGGCTTGCTCACGTGCCGCGGTTCGCCTGCTTGTCTGGTCTACCAGGGCAACAAGCGCGGTTGGGCCATGAGGCCTGCTCGTGCACTGCAGCTTGCCTCCAATCAGGATGGCATGCGGCTCGCGGCGGGCTGACTGCCGTGCTTGACCCGTCAGGCCGACAAGCATGGCTAGCCCGCGCGCCGCGCAGCCCGCTTGCCCACATGGCCTGCGAGCCTAGCAGGCACAGCTGGGCTGTGCACGGTCTGCCCAATGTATGTGTGCCTGTGTGGGGCGGCACGTCACTGTGGCAGCTCCCGCTGTGGCCTGCGTGATGTGATGATGCACGTTGCAGGCAGTGCCTGTGTGGCACCACGGCGATGCCGACAATGGTGGCTTCGTTCATCTATTGCTAACAGCGATGCTTTGTGCGCCGTCCGGTCATACCGGCAGTGTCATTGTGGCGAGGCAACAACATTACCTTCGGTTCTTTGTCGAGGGTGACGACCTCATGCCACAATGTGCACGGACCAAGCTGACCTATAGCTCGTTGTGGCAGGGTTTACCTATTCGATTTCATACCGGTGCCGTACCGACTGCATGCAGTATCCATCTATTAAATCACGTGCTAACAGATGACATCCGTTATGTCAAACTAGATTGATCTTCAAGGACATAATGTAGCAAATAAAAAGAAGAGTTCAATGCAGAAAACGAGAGAGAAAAGTAAAAAGCAATCTGAACATTGAATTTGATCTACTAGATCTAATTAATGGTCATCGATTTGATGGTTACCTCAAAGCCGTTGTATAGATGGCCTAATCCATAGACTTGACGAAAGTCCCATGCTGATAACGTGTTGTGAAACTAATGTTATGAGATATGATCCGATAGTCGTACGACAAGTAGTAGATTAAACATGTACGTAAAGTAAAATATATACAAGCATATAGGATGATGATCTTCTCTTTATTAGATCAGTTCTTACGAGTATACGTTTTTATAACATAAAGATCACCTCTCTATTTATAAATTATTTACGTGACGACCAACGACTACAGTTTAATAGTTAACTTTATGATCAGTAAGAGAGACACTGCACGCGAGCTAGCCCACCTCTAACAGGCTCGGTTTCGTAACGCTGCCGAGTTAACTGCGCTCAGCGCCTAGAGGCATGATTCTCACGAAAGTTTCTATTGAAAATGATCGCGAGAATGACATACCAACTTTAAGAGATGGTAATGCCCTGGAAAATACCATGACAAATGACAGGATATTATTGTCCCATGCGTAAATATAACTGCCTAAGATATACACGGCTCGGATAACATCGACTATCACGTGGGTCCTACCGTAGAACAAGCCAAACCTCTGGCTAAACATTTTTACGGTTTTCTAAAATTTATATATCAAACAACTAGGCTAAGCAAATATTATTTGTCAAAAAAAAACTCTCCTAGCACTCCGTTCAAGCATCTATACTAATATAAAAAAATATAAATATAATTAAATAAGATACTTTTAATATAAGTCTTTTGATATCTCTAATCTAATTTTGTAATTTTTCATCTTTCTGGTTATAGACAAAGATTAGAGTTCTAATCACTCCTATGCTTATTGCTACTCTTGCACTTATTGCCCCTAATTATGCTTATTGCATCTTAATTACTTCCTAATTTTAATTTGCATATTTGAGAATTATTGTTTTCATGTTTATATTTTAACGTGCTATTCTTTTCTTTAAAAAAAATTAATGTTTATATTTTAAATATAAGCGTAATGCACAGTATTTTTTTCTCCGAGTAGATTTTGACATATGTAAGTATATGTCGTAGCTACGGGACTAGCAGTGTACTTTAGGTACCCCCGATCGGTTACGTCGACCTCCGGGAGTACTAGAGAAAGTACGAGCAAGTGTATTGTCCGTTGAGGGGGGGCGCGCGGCGATGTTACCGGCGAGATGGAACGTGGAACGCTCGTGTCGGGGATAAATGAGAACTCTCATGTCGGGGCGAATTGAAAACTCTCATATTAATTTCGAGGATTAAGGTTTATATCTGAGAAATCTCCATCCCCTCTCTCTACTCCTATGGGGGGTATTTATAGGGTTCAGGAGTAGAAAGGGCGAGATTACAATTATACCCTTCAGACGATCACACACCCTCAAGGGTATTCTGGTCTTTTTATAAGAATCTTTATGGAATAATCAAATACTCTAATGTCCTAATACTTGCTACCATGACGACGTGTTGTCCTTGGCGTCGAGACAAAACACAGCCCCGACGTCCGTCGGGACGGAGCGCGGCCTCGACATCCCCGGCTACGCCGGCGGAGCGTGATGACGTCGGGCACAAAGTGTCGACACGATGAGGGAGACCTTGGCGTCGTCAAGGAGAAACCCGCCAGCTCGGAGTAACGCGGGGACCCTTCCCCCAACAGTATATATTATGTGTAATATATATTGTAAAATATGTGTATTGCACATACGTGGTTGTTAGTACCACTAAAAATAGGACATCTGTAATTATTACTCTATTTCTTCTTAACTAAAAGATTGTGCTCCTGCTAGATCCTCAAGAAGATATGCACTAGAAGTTTATACATATATATTAGTTGCCCGGCAACCATACTCACAGGTTAGTGCATGCATTTCTAAGCTTCTGACAATTCAGGTGCATATGTGAGTTCTTTTATGTATAGATGCTATGTGTGACAAGTCAAAGTATTAGTTTTTTTTCCCTAACAAGCAAAAGAAGAAAAGAAGTAGTAAGTTTTGATTGTTGGTGCAGATGCCATTACCTTTTACTTATTTTCTCGCGGTTAGGTGAAATATAAGTTGCTTTTGCTAGAATGTTGGAATGGTTTACTCAACTTAAGGGCAACGATATGGTAGTGTTGAATTCTCAGAAAAAAAGGAAGGTAGTGTTGCTTTCATCAAGCTAAAAGCAAAAGATTTTCCCTAATCTGCAAATCTGCTGATGATCCACGCAAAGGTAGCTCTGGAAAACCATAGCATACATTGAAAAAACATATATGCTCGGAATGTCTTGCTCTTTATTGTGTTTTCTGCTTCTATTTTTCTGAGGAACCATGTGTTTTCTGTTTATACATTTGAGTAAACGTCCGGAGACTTAATTTACTTTGCGAGGTCTAAAACGCAAAGTCTCTCCCTAGTCGACAGGGCACCGGCAAGCACGTAAAGAATGTTTACTGCCCATGCACCATCACAAGTTGTCGGACAAAGTGTCTACCTGACACGTGGGTCCATGGTTACATCGGCCCCACACGTCAGTGACTCCTTCAAACCTCGCGCAACCTTCCGCTGTAAATAATTACTCCGGGTACCAAAACGGGTCTCTAGCTTTACGTTTTGACTTTCCAACTCAGGTGGGGTTGGAGGGATGAGTCACCAATATCTGTGTACAACAGGTCTACGTGAACCGCAGACTGGTAGTACGAAAGCAGGCAGGCAGGCAGGCAGGCAGGTTGTTTCAACTTTCAGCTACCTCACTTGAAAAATGTTAGGAGATTGGAGTATTGTATCTTTAATCCGTGCGATTTAGTATTGTTTTTCCCGTGTGAAGCTAGTGACAAATTAAAATGGTTTGATTTTGTCACTTATGTATTATTTAGGATTTAATCGAGTTAGATTTCTATTTGGTTCGCGGCTATATATCTATGAACGGAGACTGGGCGCGATTGGTCGTGTCCCAACGCTATCGTGTAAACCTCTCGTCGCTCTCTATCTCTACGTCTCCCCTCTCCCCCATAGCCACGTTCTCTCTTCTCTTCTTTCTCGGCCTGCTCTGTCTCCTCCCGTTTCATCATCTCATCACCGACTGTCAATTTTGGCTATTCATCGCCACCATCGGTTGCGCTATCGCCCCAATTAGGCTATCTTTCTAACCCAGAGGATGTCTGGCCGCTAGTTAGTCTCGAGGTACCAACCGTCACCGACCGACAGTGGCAGGTCTTCTCCTTCTTTCTTCTCTCGCGCCTTCCTCCTCCTCCTAGATCGATGGCGGGCGAGCGTTCACTCCATAAAACCAGGGAGCAAACATGTGTTCCTTAGATTTTCTGTATATCTATTGATAAGTATGCCATCCGAACCGTGTACGTCACTGACCCAGAAATGTGTGGGCGTCTATTCCATGGCCAGGTTGACGAAACATTATGATAAACACTAATAAACGGAATACTAAACCAAACTGATCCTAGCTAGACCCTAAACAGAGTCATTGGGCAACCGGTCAAGGATAGCGGAGGCTCTATATACGTGCATATCCGTCTTACCTTGACATATCAACGTCACACTCATGTTGTGATCGAGTTCAATTCCAATACTACCACATCATATGATGTGTGCCAAATTATGCCATGAAACCTCTTCAGGAGAAGTGCACGGTCCAGAGCTAGCTGAAAGTCCAACATCAAACAACCGAAAGTTCCCTGTTGATGCTATTGACTGTCAATTCCTTGTACTTCACTTTTGTTGCTTTCTAGGGCCCTGTTTATTCCCTTTTGACTACTAAACAGGTATGAGAACGTTTGATGATTTTCATTTAATTATCTTGTGTTGCAGCCGAATCTCTTCGCCATATGACAGTATCTCTCTGTTTGCAAAGACGTACGTACCCGCGTTAATCAAGTGAAACCGGTGGAACTTTCAATATTTTTCTATCATGTGTGTGGTTGGGCAAGTCTATACTGTAAGAAAAAGAAAAATCAGGGTTGCACGTGTTTGTATCGGACAGAAGGGCAAGCATGTTGGGCGGTCCAAATGCAGATTAAGCTAGCAGAGAATGTGGAATCTTTGATGCATCATTGCGAGCATAAATCCAAACGCAAAGGGGATTTGGCGCTTGGTCCCCATGCACTCCTAATCATGCATGTCTTAGCCTCAGATGACAACAATGCACGAACTGAATGGGCAGGGGATTAACGAGCAGAGCAGCAGGCAGGCAAGCAGACGCCTCGATCCAAGACAAGGAAGGCCTTCCGATGCCGGCGGCGAGGCCAAGCGTGGCGATCGTTCCTCACCTGTCGCAATACTTATTTGGGGTGCGCAATAAGGACTGAAAAGGAGTGCAGGATCAAATTAAGAAAAGACTTGGTAGTTGAAAGGACAGAAATATATCCACTGAAGGGAGATCGGTTCTTACTTACTTTGTTTTGGAGCTTTTTTTAAAATATTATTTTTTTTCAGAAATTTCAGAAATAATACCGCGACTGAAAAAATTGCAAAAATGAGCTTCAATCGCCATGGGTCGTGGCGGTAGGGTCCAATCGCCATGACCCGTGGCGATTTCTCCGTAACCGCCGCAGGTGGTGGCGATTTCTGGCTATCGCCGTGGGCCGTTACGGCATTAAATCCTATCGCCACGCGTGCTGGCGATAACGGTCCAATCGCCACGAGTCATGGCGACTGGAAGTTAATTCCCCGCAGAAATAGGTAACCGCCACGCCACGTGGTGTAATCGCCACGACCCGTGGCGATTACGGGGAAATCGCCACGAGTGGTGGCGATAAGCCTCGAGCCTATATAAGCTCACAATCGCCTGCCGACAGCGGCGTCAGTGGAGGAGGAGTTCGAGCGGGCGCCGCGGTAGGAGAAGAGAGGAGAGTTCGGGTAGAGAGGGAGAGAAAAAATAGAGAGGAGAGAAAGGGAGAGAAAGTGTAGGGTTTCTTTGCACTAATTTGAAGGTAAATTTCTAGATCTTTTAGATGTATTACTAGATATAGAACTAGAGGTAGATTTAGAGTACATTTGTAGAAGATATAACTTAGGATTTAGGGTTTAGATATTTGTAGAAAATATAACTTAGGGTAGATGTATTCGTAGTATTTAGAGATAATAGTAGATCTAGAATCGTGGTAAATTTAGTGTAGATTTGTAGGAAGATGCAATTTAGGGTAGATCTGTTCATAGTATTTAGATCTCGTAATGTGTAGAAATATGGTAATATTTTAAATAGAAACGTTTGGTATATTACATAGATAAGTAGTTCAGAACAAATTGTACCCAGTCGTACTGTACTTAGAAATCGACTAGACTAAATTTATTTAGTCCAAATTGTATCCAGTCGTACTGTACTTAGAAATCGAGTAGACTAAATTTTTACGCACGAAAAATCTTAGACTGTGTAGCCTAAATTATTACGTTTTGGATGGCAGGAATGTCCTTACGTTGCTGTGCTCACTAATTCCGGTTATATGCAGGTCACATGCCGCTTGAGGTGCCAGGTAGTCCGTTTGACTACATCCTCAACAGCCCCGACACTCAGGGCTTCAGCTTTCACGACGACGACGAGGCGGCCGAGTTGACTCCACGTGGGCAGTTCGGCACGACGCAGCAGACTCAGCCACCAGCGCCCACGCAGGATACACAGGCTGACCCGACACTTCCGGTGGGCAGGGCTCCTAGGGCGGGAGCGGGGCAGCCTAGGCAGAGGTACTCACCGTCGCTGATCAGGAAGAGGCGACAACGAGACTAGGCGTCCATGACTTTAGTACTGTATTACATTATATTCTATCAGCACTTCGTATTTCGAGTGTCATTAGTTCTACTGAATTGCATGGAACACTCTGTTTATTTCTTCGAAATATAGAGTTTGATACATCGTTAGCACTACGCATGGTGTGACAACACGGTACGATAACATTCGCATACAGCCAAACAACCTAATAGAATATTGAAATAACTAGTCAGGGCCTTTCGGATATTTTCCGTTCCTCATACGACGAGCGTGAGCTTCCTCCCCTTCTTCCTTCGCGCGACGCGCCATCTCGCGCTTCCTCGCCCTTTCGGCCTCACGTGCCTCCGCAGCTCGACGTTCCGCCTCCTCCTTTTCTTTGCGTTGCATCTCTTGCCAACGCTTTCTCTTCTCCTCCTCCTCTTCCTCGTGCATGCGTTCCTGAATCCGACCTCGAGCATAGTCAACCTTCCACATGAGTTCTTCCTCAGCCTCTTTCGATTAGGTAACGTCCAGCCACTGTATGTAGTCACATATAGTAGGTGGAGACTGCAAGCAAACGACTGTTACCATAGTATTGCATCGTGTTAGAAATGCGGGTATGTGCGAGTTTTACCCTTTCACGCCGTCTGGACATGCCAAACTTTGGTGGCTCTTCGTCGTAGTTAGCACACATGAAGAACCTTCTTCCGTACGTGTACGAGAACTCTTGCGACTCCATCAGTCTGCACGGATCTTGGCACCAGTAAAGGGAAACTTCGACACCTGCGGGCACGTCGGCAACCATCTTCTGCTTCAGCATCTCGTCAGCACCAGATGAGGCCATTCCTGTCATTTTGGAATACGCCATAGTTACTATTTTTAGGAAACTAAACAAAATAATAACGCAACTATTTACCTCACACCGCCCGAACTTTAATGTCCCTTCTCTCCCTCTTGCCACTTCCGAGAGCTTATTTCTTCTCACCTCGCTCCCAAACCCTAATCCCTCTCCCTCTCTTCTCTGTATCGATTTTTCAATTTTCCATGGATTGGTGGGAGGCAGAGACAGGTGAGGGGTGAATAAATAGAGAGCGGGTAGGAGGCGGGCAGGAGAGCGGGCAGGAGGCTTAGGATTCTCACTTCACAGGCAGGAGGCGACCCAAAGCTTCACGGGCGACAAAAGGGACGCTGGAGGGGGGCCAGGTGGGGCAGGGCCACTTTCGGCGCAAAATCGCCACGAGCCGTGGCGATTAGGAGAAATCGCCATGGCTCGTGGCGATTAGGAGAAATCGCCATGGCTGCTGGCGATTAGATCCAAACGCCATGGCCCATGGCGATTCAGTATTGAATCGGCACGTGCGCTGGCGGTAGAGGGAAATCGCCACGAGCCGTGGCGATTAGTCCCAAATTGCCACGACCCGTGGCGATTGAAGCCATTTTTGTAATTTTTTCAATCGCGGTATTATTTTTGAAATTTCTAAAAAAAAATATTTTAAAAAAAAGCTCCTTTGTTTTGAGTAGCCTTCCCCTATTCATATTATCGTTCGTTAAGATTCTCAAAGGAGTACAGAAAATGTTAGATTTTTATTGATTTAGATTTTTTTGACAAAGTGATAGCCATAAATGTAGATATAGGTTGACTAAGTAGAGCATAGTTTGTAAATGTAAGTGCCATGGCAGATTAGGTATACAGGATTTACAACTAAAAATATTTGTTTATTGAGCAATTAGCTTTATAAACTAATTAATGAGGAGGGCATGTGGCAAGATCTCCTTTGAAACAAATACTTGCGGGGGAGACTATTATCATAAGTTAAAGGAAAGCCCGGTGATTCACACTTTTGGATAGGGCTGATTAAAGTCAAAGATAGATTCCTTCGGTTTGGTTCATTTCAAGCCAATTCTAGTGATGATGTGAGTTTTTGAGAAGATACTTGGCTTGAGGGTCGTCCTCCTTATGCACAATATCCTATGCTATATCACATTGTCAGAAGAAAGCATGCTACAGTAGCAGATGTTATGGGGACTATACCACTAAATATCTCTTTTCATATTACGCTATTGGATATTAAGTTTTAGGCATGGAATGAGTTGGTTCAACGAGTTGTGGCTTATACTCCCAATGTTGAAAAGGATATCTTCTATTGGAGGCTACATCCGTCTAGACATTGTAGTGTCTAGTCGATGTATAAGGCATCACGTGACCAATATGTGCGCTTTCGGGACAAAAAGCTATGGCGCCTCAAACTCTCCTTAAAGATCAAAATTTCCTTTCGTATTTACATCAGAAGGTTATTTTAACCAAAGACAATGTAGCTAAAAGGAAGAGGCAGGGAAGTAATTTTTTTTCAAGGATAGGAAGAGGCTATGGACACATATTCTTGTGAGGCCAGTACTTTACATTGGTTGATTTGGTTGTGTAGGAATGATATTGTCTTTGATAAAAAGAGATTTGTTACTCCTTTGTATGCTATATTTTTATGTATCAGCTGGTTGCGATCCTGATCTACTTTGCAGCGACAGGAGGACTAGAAGCCTATGATAGTAGGGAGCAACATATTAGAGGTTATTGTTAAAGAGTTTATGTCTCATCATAAGTGACGGTCGCATAACGTATTATGTAATTTCTGAGTTTTTAAGTTTTTATAATTTATTACTTTTGTTTTATAATGCATAAAAGCAAACACGACGTGATAAATTATAGACTAGGTACATTCTCAGATGCAGAAACTGAAAGAGTACTCTCTTCCGTTGTGTTAGAAAAAACTAACACGCGAACGCAGCAGCCTACTCCTTTGGATCTATGCCCTTAGTTTTATTCAGTGATAATAGTATCCTACAGTTCTTTAGAGAGTATTGAGCAGGCATGCAGGTCGGTCGTCAGGCCTGGCACAGCTAGGCGTTTTGGACTCTTGCTGTCGCGAGTGCATGGAGAATGCTGACATGCAAGTTCGCTGAGCAAATTAGGTATGTGATGGTTTGTTTTACTTGCTGGGAAAAGGGGGCTACTTTTTACCTATGGAAAAAAAGTTTAGAGGTAGCGGACCTGCTATTCCACGTGCGACTGAGAAATCACTTAAACGCTGTCGATCTTGCTCACCGTTGGATTTTCCACGCGATTTGTGCTCCGGGCTTTGTCCTCCTCTCCAGTGGCGACAGTGACTTCTTTCTGTGGTTAGGGTTAGGACTTGGGAGGATGTTCAGGGTGTGGTGTCACTAAAACCCGTAGACTTAGTGGGATGGCCGACGGAGGTGGTGCGGTGAGATAGCATGATATTGCGAGCGGGGAGAACGACCAGAGGTTTGATCGACGCAAAGGAGGAGAAGACGGTGGTGACTGCTGGGAGGTAGGGGAGGCATCAGACCTAGTGGCGGTAGCTGCCGGAGGCAGGAATGAAAAGTAAGGATACTGACAATGAATAAGAGAATGTGGCAAATGAAGTGGTTAAGAGGAGGGGAGAAGAGCATGCCAGATAGCTAAGGGGAGAGAAGAGGATGGGAACGAACCAAATTGGGCGTCGAGTGCGATTTTATTGATAAAACAGGCTACTGCTTAGCAGGTGATCCTTTAGAACAGGCTGCTACATAAGCCGTCTATAACAGGATTGTTACTTGACATTGTTGTGCTACGGTACACCGATATGAAGTATGTTTGAAGGATATGCAATTAGTTACCCTAGTTAATACTCTGCTAGTACTTTGCAAAGCAAAGGAAAAGCTGGACCTACTCTAGATTTTGGGGAAAAAGTCAAATTTGGCCCCCGGTCGAGTGCTAACGCCGGAACTAGCCCCCGGCCGGGGGCAACGCCGTTTTTGTCACCATGACGCTTCGGACAAGTGACATGTGGCACAATTGCGGGTGAGGGAGGGGGGCAACGGGGCGAGCTCGCGGTCCAGACCCGCGATAGACCCCACCGTCACGGGTGGAACCCGCGACGACTGCAACGAGATTTTAGTCCGCAAAAAATACTGTGCAGTGCAAAACAGTGCCAAACAGTGATGTGAACAGTGCCAAACAGTGCGTGAATAGTGCCAACAGTGCATAAACAGTGCCAAACAGTGCGCGCGAAAGCGATGAATTTTTGCACCGCAGTGTGTCACGGGTGGGAGGCGGGATGGTGGGGGTTTCGTGGGTGGGGCCGTGATACCTTTGCTTTGCGGGTTCTGCCCGTGATGGGGGGCTATTTCTATCCTTAATTTTCATAGGAGGCTATTCTTGGCACTGGCACTCGACCGGGAGCCAAATTTGGCTTTTCCTCCTGGATTTTGGGGTGGCGTGTTTAAGTTTCTTGGCGGAGGGCAGGAGCAGCATTAAGCTGTGGAGAAGGATCAGCCGGGATAAGAAACAAGGCAGCTGTTGGAGCATCAGAATTGGGATGGAGAAAATCAAAAGAAGAAAACCAGGAGGCCATCCCATGGATCAGTGTTGGCCAACCCATTAGAGACCCAACCATGAGAACAAGTCAGGCAGTTCACAGGTAGATCACTATATACTGCATCTGTGCTGGTTATCACACGGCCCAGCAGCCCACGAAATCGTGGCATCTACAGCAGCACATCTACGCAACTGCGGTCTATAATATCCTTCCAGATCATCTATAGACGGTGCTAAAGACATCTCCTACAAAAAGTTTTTTTTTGTTTTCTATAGAGCCTCAAGGTTGCATAAAACTCGGAAAATTTGTTGATCAATACTACTCTAAATTATATCTTTATAGCCTCTTGCATTGCTTGTTTGTCACGTCGTGTATGCACGTACATCAATAAAATTCATCGAAAACCATGCCGCCCCTTCGCCGGCAAGATCTGCGATAAGCTCAGGTCATGATGGAACACTGCGTTTACTTCGGTCTTAAACTCTAATGCCGCTTAAAAGTTCAACCCGTAAACATCAAAATCGTGCAAATCACATCTCTTCGACCAAAATAGGGTTGTTTTGTGGACAAGATCGTAGTAGTTTTGAGCGAGCAGACATGATTTGCATGGTTTTCATATTTGGAGGACATGTTTTAAACCGTACCGGAGTTTTGAACAGAAAATTATACCAGAGAAGGAGTTGACGGCTCTAAAATGAACTATTCTATTTTGATAACAATACTATATCGAAGAACTTCTAAAACTATTTCTCACTCTTTGATAGAGATTGTTTATTTTAAGTTGTCTAGAACTTTTATAAATCTTAGTCATCTAAAATTACTCACAATCAAGTCTAAATTTACAATCTAAAGTTATGCAATTTTAGTAAAATGTTACTGTAATATTTAGTCTATATCGTCTTCATATGTGGAATGAGGTAGTTGGATATTGATCCAAATGCTTAGAAACTCTCAGTCATATTTCTAAGCCTTTCGATCAACATTCATCCATCATTATTCACGTCCCATTTAGAATTAATCTATGTCCAAAATAATTTAAGACATTGATAAACCCAGATAGAAAACTGAAAAGACAAAAGAAACTCTTAAGTTTGAAGGAATTAGTGGAGGGGATGGACGCTAATTAATAAAATCAAAAGACTAAAAACTGCACTAATATTTTGCTAAAGTTGCACAATTCTCTGGACTGTTGGCGATTCGTGGCTGGCCGCATGACCCGAGATGCCAGTTGTGCCTACAGGCCCAAGAAACCGCGACCCATCTGTGCAAAGACTGCCCCTTCTCTGTCGCCGTTTGGAACCACGTGTCTGTCTGGACACACGAGGATTTGCCGGTCTCGGGTCTCCTGCCGGACCCTGGCAATGTCTCCAGCTGGTGGGATGATTTGCTCGCCAAGGAGACGACGCAGGGGCGCAGACGGCGCAGCGGTAGGCTGATCTACACCATGTGGAACATATGGAAGGAGAGGAACAGGCGTATTTTTACGGGTTCTCGCATGACGCGCTATGAGGTTGCGATGTTGGCCTTCGACGATATCAAGCAAAGAGAGAGGGCGTTTGCTGGAGCCATGCCCACGGTGGGTATTGGCTGAAGTTGTGTTGAGTCGGTAGGGTTGGCCACGATCCCTTCAAAACGTGTGCCGCACTGTACATATTGGTTTTTCACCTCTTTTCTTCTTTATGAAAAGGCAGTGCTCCTGCTGGTTTCTCGAAAAAGAAAAAATTCTCTAGACTGTAATTTTAGACTTAGCAATACCATTAGATAAAATATTGATTGGGCATGGTACAACTGTAGACGAACATGACACTACGGAAGCAAACCAAGAACGCACCACTTGCACAAGCCTGAGATTGTGAAGTCTAGGAATGAAATCGTGATCTACAGAACAGTCTGAACTCTTTTCTTTTCATCGGAAAGGCACTTGCTCTGTCGCTTTTATTTAGATAGAAAAAATATGTTTTTATACAAGGAGCTCAAGGAGCTCAAAGAGCTGAAAAAAGACATCAACATTTCTGAAGATAAGGAGAAGCTTCGTAGGTCAAACTCTTCCTTCGCAAGGAAGACAACCTCTACGGAACTCATGAATTTGTTTTGAAAAATGCGCTGGTTTTGTTCTTTCCATACATTCTAGATGACGTACATGATGACTGTTGAAAAGCTTTCGCTAGGTACTCCCTATATTCTTGGATCACCAGTCTGAATAGTCTGACCACTGAAGTAACAAGAAATGGAATACAAGGAATAACACCACCAGGCGGTCAGGCCACCTGAAATGGTTCACCGGAGCCTGGCCAGTTGTGAAATCCCGGCTGTCATGCTGAAGTTAGACATATCTAAAGCATTTTATTCCGTTTCTTGGGAATTTTTGCTTCAGGTGTTGCGTTTCAGAGATTTCAGCACCAACTGGACAGAGTGGGTAGCGGCTTTGCTCCGAACTAGCTCGACCAGAACTCTAGTTAACAATGAGCTAACTGAGGTGATTGAGCACAGAAGAGGACTCAGGCAGGGGGAAACCCCCATTTCCCCGCTGCTTTTCATTATGGTGATGGATTGTTTGGGCAGATTGATGGACAGGGCTCAGGCTGTTCGCATTTTCTCCCCGCCTGGATCCCAATCTATAAGGTTCAGAACTTCTATTTACGACGTGGTGATGTTCCTTGGCCCTTCTGTGCGGGAAATTCAGGCCGCTTCGGGTATCCTCGGCTTGTTCGGTTCAGCTTCAGGGCTGCAGACGAACTTCACCAAGAGCAGTCTGGTGCCAATCAGTACCGAGCAGATTGACCTGGAGCCCCTGCTGGTAGTCAGCGGATGTCCAATTGCAGCTTTCCCGTGCACGTATCTTGGCATGCTTCTCTCCGACAGGCGTTTAAAGAGAGCAGATTATGAAGCGATTATAGATAAGTTTGCAAAAAAAAAGAAGCTCTCAGCTTGGAAGGCTAAATTGTTCACCATCGCAGGAAGGCTGATCCTAGTGAAGGTGGTCCTCTCTGCCTCCCAGCTTATCAGATGACGGCCATTGCTCAGCCCAAGTGCTAACAAAATCTCTGCACAAGATGCGACGTGCTTTTCTGTGGTCTGGAACAGACAAGGTCTTGGGTGGCTACTGTCTGGTTCAATGGAGTAAGCTGTGCCGTCCGCTGATCTTTGGAGGTTTCCGCGTTTTGAACCTCACTCTGCATAGTGATGCGCTCAAGATGAGATGGCTGTGGCAGCAGTTCAGTGATCCGTGCAAGCCATGGAGTAGTCTTCCAATCAGGGCCGGCCCTCCCGCGGGAGGAGGGGGGGGGGAGGGGGCAGGGTGTGCGGCCGCCCCGGCCCCCCAAATCCCAGGACCCCACCCCAGGTATGCCGTATGCATGTGGCCAAGGGCCAAGGCCTGCTGCGTTGCAGCAACGCAGCAGCAGCAGCAAGTCGCGCAGGACGCGTAGAAGCAGAACGCGCAGCAGCAGCAATTCGTGCAGGACGCAGCAACTGGCTAGCTGGGCCTCTGGCCGAAGGCCCAACACGGCGACGCCTCGTCTGATTCCCGTAGTCACGCACATGAGTAGCTACGCCCAGCCGCCGAGGGAGTACGCCGTACACGTAACACGACGCAAGCCAATTTACAACCTGCAACCGGCGGCGCCACGGTGGCTACGCCTACGATGCAGTCTTGGCCTCTCGGGAAGACGTGAGAGTTTGAGACAGGAGATCGCTACGCTAGCGCTGTTCTAGTGCCACCTCGGCGTCTCCCTCTGTGATCGCTGATCCAGGATTTCTGTGACCCGCGTGCATCGTCCAGCTGACCCAAATTCCAATCAGGCAATCAAGCGATCACCAGTTCATCATCCGTTGCTTCCCCGACCGAAATTTTCCTAGGTATACAATTAATCACTAATTCACTATCATCGTATGTGTATTGGTAAAATTTCATATATATATATATACGTATATTGACTATTATTGTTATGATATTTATATTAAGGGCCTCCGAGTTTTAGTTTCGTCCAGGGCCCCCAAAATCTCAGGACCGGCCCTGCTTCCAATCCCCTCTGATCCTAGCATCCAACGGCTTTTTGTGGCCTGCACAGCAATTCGCCTTGGTGATGATGGCTGCTCTACTTCTTTTCGGCACAATCATTTGGCTTGAGGGCAGAATTCTCAAGGTGGAGTTGCCAGCGCTGTTCAGGCACAGCAAGAACTTACTGTAAGTGCTGCCCTGGACAACAGCTCGTGGATTCGGAATATGAAAGCCAATCCTCCCTCTGCGGTTCTCCAGGAGTTCTGCATGCTTTGGTCTTGGCTGCAGCCAGTCTCGCTGCCAAGTACTTGCCCTGACTCGTTGGTTTGGAAGTGGACGGCCAACGAGAAGTACTCTGCGAGCTCTGCTTACCTCTTCCAATTCCAGGGTCTAATCCATAAGAATTTCGAGGATTTGATTTGGAAGATCCAAGTGCCGCCTAAATATCAATTCCATGCTTGGCTGGCAGCGCAAGGTTAGTGCCAAACGGCAGATATTCTAGCAAAAAAAGGATGGCCGCATAACCCTATTTATTGTCTTTGCAGAATTCATCCTGAAACAGCTCCTCATCTCTCTGCCTGCTGAGCTTTCTCCCTATCGGTGTGGCAGATGGTGATCGTGAAGCTGCAGCTGCCGGCTTCGGTTGCTCCATCCTCCGCAGTCGATGACATTGAAGGATGGTGGTTCTCTACTCTCCAGCAGCAATCAAAGGATGGTGGTTATGCTGGTCGTGTGGGGAATTTGGAAGGAGCGAAATTCCTGTATCTTTAACTCAGCAGCTGCAGGACAGGAGGAGGTTTGCGCCGCGATTTTGCAAGAATTAGCCGCTTGGTGCCAAGAAGGGGTGCGTGGTGTCCAATGCCATAGAAGTTTAGGGGCTGTTTGGTTGGGCTTCCAGTCAAACAGGTGGCTTTTAGTTTCCATTGGGAATAGTAGATTCAGCTTATATGTATAAAAATAGCCACACCGAAAAGCCGGGCAGCACCAGCTTCCCGCAATGTTAACTAATCGTCCATCCACTTTGCCCCGGGATTTGAAGAAAATTACTCTCAAACTGCCCTTTTCCCCGCCTCCGACGTCGGCCTCCCGAAGTCCCTCCTTCGACGCCAGCCTCCCGAAGCCCCTCCAAGAGTACTACATCCGGCACATCGACGGCCACCCGGTCCGCTTCGAGGTCGAGCGCCGGCGCGTCGTCCAGTGTCTCAAGGCCGTCGTCCAGCGCCGCACCGCCGACGGGCTAGAGCTCGAGATCCGCACCGACAACCACGCCGGCCTGCTCTCCGACATCACCAGCATCTTCCGGGAGAACGGGCTGACGATCCGGCACGCGGAGATCTCATCGGAGGGCGGTGAGACCGTGGACACCTTCTACCTGTCGGACCCGCAGGGCCACCCGATGGAGGTCAAGACGATCGAGGCCATCCGCGTGCAGATCGGCGAGGCCACGCTGCGGGTGAAGAACAACCCATTCGTCGACGACGGCGAGAGGACCACGTCCCCCTCCGACATCACCGCCGGCTCGACGGCGTTCCTCTTCGGGAACCTCTTCAAGTTCTACCGCCCATTCAGCGGCAGTAGTGATTTGGGCCCTGCTGGGCCGAGGACGTGCGCGGCGCACGGGTGAGGCGCAGGGGAGGAGGGAGCGGCAGGGGACCGGGGTGGCCGGCGGCGGCGATCGGCGTGAGGCGGCGGTGACGAGCCGAGCTCGGGGGCGAGGTGTGGATGCGGGATCGAGCTCGGCGGCAAGGGGAAAGGCGGATGGGCGTGGGGCGTGGCGCGAGCGGAAGAGGGGGGAAGGACGGTCGGCGGCCGGCCGGCTCGCCTGCGGTGGCGACTTGCCGGGGATTCCAAGGGATACGGCACGGCTATAGGAGCGGAGGCGACGATGTGAAAGGGGCTCGGGTGGCCGGTGAGCCCCTGGCCCCATTTAGATTAGGATATTTCTTTATATTTTTATTTTTATTTTACTCTTTTCTATTTATATTCTGGTTTATTCCTGTTTGCTTTTAAAGAAAATGAGGTATAGATGATCCTAAACGGTAGGGGCATTTCAGATATTTCTTTAGACAACAGCCAACAGCCACAGCCCAATCAAACACGCACAACCACAAACTCACGTGCCAACGTAACAGTCACAGCCGCTTTTTCAGACAGCCAGTCAACAGCCATTTTTTAACAGCCACAGCCCAACCAAATACCCCCTTAGTCTATTCGGCTGCGTGTAGCCTTTGCTATACAGCTACATATTTCCCCCTCGCCCCTCTTCTTTTATACAGTGAACTTTACTATCTTAATGAAATGAAAGCAGTGCTGCTTCGTTGGTCAAAAAAATCCTACAATGGATGCTTTAGTCTTTTAACATATAAGGATGTAAGGTACTAATTCACTCCCATATCACCAAGCTAAGATCTAGACTTTGATATACATAGGCAAACAGCTATTAATCCTCCTCCTGAATTTAGAGCTCAACTTATCCTTTGGTGTTGGCCTGTTTGTTTGGCAGGCTTTTTTTTAGCTTCTGGATTTTGACTTCGAAGCCAGAAAAGTACCTATTTAACTGCAGTTGTTAAAAGCCAAAAGCAGGTAAATAGGTACTTTTCTGGCTTCGAAGCCAAAATCCAGAAGCTAAAAAAAAGTCTAAACAAACAGGGGTTCACTGAGTGGTAGCACAGACTAATCAGAAAGAAATTCATCTTATTAGACTACATACCAAGAGTAAATGCATTAACTATACACGGCTATAATAAAAGGATAAAAGGAGCAAGGAGCGTGAGCGCATATCTAAATTTCGCAACTCTATTTTCCCAACGCACAACATCTACTTTCTAGAATAAGGCATCAAATCCTTGATTCTGTATCTGGATTTAGTTAATTGAAACTCCATTTGGTTGACATTAGCTCCATTTCAGGTGTGTAGGATTACATATCCGAATATCTAATAAATCAGTTATAATCAACAAGTGAAAGCTCTGCAGACATAAGCATGTATTGCACTGGAAGGAGGCTTCTGCACAATACAAACAACACTAACCTTACTGCAACACATCCGAGCGCTATAAGAGATGTCCTGCCATGCCCACAGAACTGCAAGAAACATAGCTTGGACAAAAACAAAAGACAAACATGGGACGGAACTACGACTATCCATCAAAAAGTTCATCGGTATCTCAATCGAGCCAATTGTCCAACAATATAAGCATAAAGATGGATGGTAGATTGGTAGGTAGGTGAGTACCTAGAGCAGACTTATGAATTTTTTTGAAAGGACAGACTTATGAATTTAGCTTACTACTATCTCACATGAATTGTGCTCGTTGTCCGTGCACCTCTCAGGATCTTATTGGTATGCTAGCTGGTAGTCCTACAACATGGGCTCATTATGATAAAATAAATGAGTGCAAAATAGCCGAAGAATGTGCCACCTCTAGCAGCGGCTCCCTCCACTCCGTCATTGCCACTACACGGATAACTGCTTAAGCTAGCATCCATAGCACAAAGCAGCAAAACTCTATGGTCCCAAAAATTGATCATTCTAAAATTACAATACCGCAATCTAACCCAAGAAAAGACAATGAATCGGGATCTATCTCAGTAGAAGGAATCGAAGCTATATCGATGTCCATGGTCCACCGGTTGTTGTGTAAACCACAAGATTAATATCTTACTGAGTTCTTTTCTTAAATTTTTGTTAGTGTCAAATTTAGAATAAATCAATAAAAAAAATCTTCGAAAGGATCACATCGGTACAGTATTATTTGTATAATGAAACATTGGTATGAAGGGCCTCTCTGCTACAAGTTCTGCGATGCACATTAACATTTTTATTATAGCAAAAAGTGAACCGGGTGCATACACAAAAGAGAGTGAAGCAGAAACAACGATACATGGTATATCGATTACCTAAAGTGACCAAGTGCTACATGAATGAAAAAGCCGAGTCCGATCAAACAACCATCGACCACAAATTAAGATGTTTCACACTTTCACAACACTAAGTAATGGTCTTATTTTACTTCATCCAACAATGTTCGTCACATTCACTCTTCTTCTAATTTACCTTCGAGTGTCGTGCTTAGTTATGTTGCTCAGATGAATCCTCCCTGCATACGTGGTGTTCAAAAAATGAATTAAATACTATTGCAGATGATGTGGTCAAATGATAAAATAGCATTCTTATAGTACTAAACTAAATCATACAGTGTTTTCTAGCATCCACTAGAAATTTGAATACTTGGCATTATTTTTGGGCAAATACTTGGCAGATTGCTACAAATATGCATGATATATACCCTTTTTCTAAGACAATAAACCTTGTCGGCAAAAGTGAATAATGTAGTAGGGGGTGTCTGAATGATCGCTTCGTTTGTAAAAACATATTTTTGATTTAAAAAGTGTTCGGAAACTGTTTTCGTAACAAAGTGACCGAAAACTCACTCTATAGCTGAGTAGAAGAATTGTTTTGGTGGTATCTCAAGTTGATCAGCGCTCTTGTCAAACATTTCCAAAACCTTGCTCATTGTTGGGCGAGACATTGGCGATAATTGTATGCACCACAGCCCAACAGAGGCCATCTTCCTTGCAGTCTCCTCAGTTTCATCTCCCATGTCAAACGTGTGCAAGCTCCCAACTTCTGCCAGATGACTGTGAATCCAGTCCGGGAAATACACCTCGCTTTCCCTCTCAACGCTTCCTCTCATGTTCTTCCTTCCTCCTACCATCTCCAGGAGCATCATCCCATAGCTGTACACATCCGACTTTGTCGAAACGACTCCGAATCGCCTTGAGAAGACCTCCGGTGCGATGAACCCGATCGTTCCCCGCATGCCGGCCATCGACAGGTAGCTCTCCTTCGGATTGCACAGCTTCGCCAACCCGAAATCGGCGATCTTTGGGACGAAATCACTGTCTAGGAGGATGTTGTGGGGCTTGATGTCGAAATGTATGATCCGCGTGTTGCATCCGCGGTGCAAGTACTCCAAACCTCTTGCGATACCTGTTGCAATCTCGTATAGTTTGTCCCATCCAAGAGTTTCTTTTGAATTCTCAGCGTAGATGTACCTGTCCAGTGATCCATTTGGCATGTAATCATATATGAGAGCTTGCTTTGATCCCTCCAAACAGAAACCGAGTAGAGTGACAACATTGACATGAGATGTCCTTCTGATGCTGATAACTTCGTTTACAAATTCTTCTCCGTTTCTGGTCAAGTCATGGAGGAATTTCACAGCAACATGGTGACCATCAGGTAGAGTACCCTTGTATACCGTTCCATAGCCACCTTCTCCTAGCTTTTCACCGAAAGATTTAGTTATTTCCTTGAGGTGTGAGTACTTGTATCTCTTGGGAGCTAGTGCACCGTAGTTTTCCATTAACTCTTCAATGTTATCACTAGGATTGAAGTGCTTTCCAAGCATTGATTGCAATTTTCCACTTTTACGGATCTTCATGGCAATAATGAGGCACGCCATGACCAAGAGAATGACTGCAACAGTCGAAACTAGTACGAAAAAAGAATGTATAAATTTTTCGCAAGTTACACATATAATTTCGGCCCTAGGTAATTAATGACACATATAGCATTAGGAAATTAAAACAACTAGCATGATATCCTGCGCAATTACAGGGGAAGCGTTTTTTATTATCTTTTTTATGCGTGATATTAGATCAGTACGGGAAATAAAAGTTCAAATTACGAACCGGCCTGCTAGTCGTTGTACTGAGCCGTCTATTTAGATATAGTTATGATGATCTATCGGATGTGATCTGTTTAGTTGTCTTTCTCGTTTTACCTGTGCGCATGATATTAGATCAATACTAATTGCGCAACAAACGTTTCTAATTATCTTTATGTTTTACCCGTACGCGTGATATTAGATTAGTACGGGAAATAAAAGTTCAAATCACGAGTCGGCCTGTACTGAGCCATCTATTTAAGTACAGTTATGATGATCTATCAGATGTGATCTGCTTAATTATCTTTCCTGTTTTATCTATATGCGTGATATTACATCAATACTAATTGCACGGGAAATATTTAAAAATATCTTTTTTTTACCTGTATGCGTGATACTAGATCAATATTAATTGCGCGGGAAACATTTTTAAGTATGTTTACTTTTTTTCTGTACGCGTGATATTAGATCAGTATAGGAAATAAAAGTTTCAAATCGCGAGTCGGCCTGATATTAGATCAGTACAGGAAATAAAAGTTCAAATTGTGAGCTGACCTGCTAGTCGTTGTACCGAGTTGTCTATTTAGGTACAATTATGAGGGTCTATCGGATGTGATCTGTTTAGGTACAGCTATGAAGATCTATTGGCTGTGATATGTTTGGGTGCAGTTATGAAGATCTATCGGCTGTGATCTATTTAGGTGCAGTTATGAAGATCTATTGGCTACGATCTATTTTGGTACAATTATGAAGATTTATCGGTTGTGATCTCCTAACAATAAAAAGGTTCACGAGATTAAGGGTCGGATGTTTTGGTTTTTTGTGGGAAGTTCTAACGCCTTTTTCTATTTTTTCTATTGTATTCTACTTTTAGTATATAGTAGATTCTTTTGGCTATAAATTTATAATATGCTTTATCGATCGGCACAATAAAATTGAATCTATAATGAAACATCGTACTTCTTACAGCCAAATATTGCTAATTATTGAGTCTTTTTGATAAAACCCCCACAATATCTTACTTTTAGTATTTTCAGTATGTTTGCTAACATCGTATTCACTATTTTAAGTTTTAAAAATTGTCCCTTCTGTTATCCAATAAATCAGTTATTAGAAGATTATGAAGAGATACCTGTCAATATTCTCCGAAACTTGCTACGCTTGGCAGCTGCCCAAAAGAGGGAAAAAGAGCAGGATTAGATCATCAAAGACAACAAGTATGATAGCTTAGAGATAAATACTAACTATTCTCTATATTTGCAAATTGCTTAATATTGCTCAATTAGTACAGGCTTGCACTTTGCAAATTGCTTTACATGATAATTAAGAGAAATTGTTTTGTGCGAGAAGCAAACCATTATCATCAACAACTCTTCCGTATCTAATTAGGCATGTCGATGTGGGCGATTCCTCAGTGGAGATGACACGGGCGATTCCTCAGTGGAGATGCAGACTTACATAGCAACTACATCTGTGAAAAATCATACTTTTATTTATGGACTGGACTGGACTGGAGAGAGACCGGTCGCCCCATAATCCTATCGAGTGACTGTCTTCTACCTCACGCCTTTGCCTCCCCCTTCTGTCAGCACCACCTCCGCCTCCCGCCATCGTCTCTTCCCACCTTTGCCACCACCATGTTCCTCTTCCTGCTCCCCCACCACCGCACCACCAGATCCGGCACCGTCATTAGCCGGCAGTGGCAAGTCGGGGCGCTGGCGCCTCGATTGTCTGCTCGCGCCCCGATCATGTGCTCCCTTTAAGCCCGAGAGGGGGGAGGGGGCACGTATTACTCGTCTGGCAGTCGGTTAGCCACCAAGATGCCTTCCGTCGCCGTTGCCGGTGAGTCGCCTCAATCGTGCACTCCCTCTAAGCTCGAGAGGGGGGAGGGGGCGCGTATTACCCATCTGATAGCCGGTTAGCCATCAAGATGCCTGCCGTTGCCGTTGCCGGTGAGCCTCTCTCTCCCCCTTCTTCCTCCTTCTTCCTCATCCTCCCCCTTCTTCCTCCTCCCCTCCTCTCAATCCAACAGCGCACAACCGGTCGGGCGTTAGATTTTCTGTTTATTTATTTTGTAGTACACAAATAATATACACGTGGTTTTACAAAACACACAAAATAAAAAAATATCTTTACAAAAATGCTCAATTGCACCTTACGAAACCCGAGTGGATTTGAGTGCAAATATATATGCACCCGGGTCCGGGTGCAAATGGAAATTATCCATCTCCTCCAACCCTAGCTAGCTTCTTTGAGACTTTGATGACCCAAATACAAGTTGGCATTCTCCTATGTCATGGGCAGATCACACGTACACAATAGTTAAGACCACCGCTCGCCTCTGGACGACAACAAAAGCTGACACCGCGCCATCGATCATCCTAGCTTCGTCCTCCACTAGGTTTGCACAAATGCATGCACGTACGCGCACATGGCATGCGTTACCAATCTGCACCTCGTTTCTGATACGAAAAGACGCACTAAATTTGTTGCACGCGGTTGTTGGGCCGTACTTGCGTGCTACGTCGCTTTCAATCTCACCAATAAGTTGTGATGAAGTAGTACGCACTCACTGACCTCTGGACTCCGCCACAGGAAGCGACGACGACGAGGAGGTCTCCGGCGCCGGCGCCACCCCGACGACGAGCCTCGTCGTGTTGGGCGGCATGTAGAAGGGCACCACTTCGAACCTCGTGTAGCATGTCAGCGAGTAGGCGCGCCCTCCTTTCGTCCTGCATGCATGCGTGTCAGTGGTGTCAGTGGCCTAGATGAATGGAATGGAATGGATGTGTTGATGTTACATGGGCAACGACGCGGCGAGGCTCTGGAGGCAGCGGCGGCAGTCGGCGGGTGACTGGTCCCGCAAGCACTGCGTGAACCCGTACAGGCTCTTGTCCCCGGTGATGTTCGTCTGCCCGAATGCCAACAGCTGCCGGCCGGGGTGCCCGGGCGATCCGGCGGCGGCGGCGGCGGGCGCGAGCTGGTCCATGAGCCGGTTGAGCGCGGCGCCGTACCGTTGGGCGTCGACGGCGTGGGTCATGTTGTTGTTGTAGAAGGAGAACCTCTGCACCATGTCCGGCCGCGCCAGGAACCTCGCGTCCGCGTACCGGAGCAGGCAGTTGTTGTACATCATGGCGGCCCCCGCGGCGCCTGGGCACGCGAGCGTCACGTTCCCGGCCGCCATGCGCAGGCAGAGCCGGCACACCTCCGGCGGCCCAGCGTCGGCGTAGCAGATGGCCAGCCCGTATACCGCCGCGGCGTCCTGCTCGTGCTGAACCGTGGCGTAGTAGCCGTCGCGGGAGCGGCCGGCGGCGGCCACCACGTCCCTCAGCATGCGGGAGAGGCTCGTGCCGTAGGCGCTCCCCGGGGTGTAGTTTGCCGGCGAGCACAACGACCAGACCTTCACCGTCTGCGCGAGCGCCGGGGTGGCGCGGAGGACGCAGGCAGCGGTGAGGAGCACGGCGAGGAGGGAATCCATGGCCATGTGAATTGCTCTGAGATCGACCAAGGACTAAAGTCAGGGCACGTAAGGGTCTAGTTTGTATTTCGTAGGGGACTAACTTGACTAGCTAGCGCTGCTAGACGTATCTTCAGGTCATACTAATAATTCGTCTACGAGAAATATGGGAATTTTTTGAGGGAATTACTAACAAGTATTGCAGTGTTTTTTCGCTTTCGGGAGCATTCGAATTTCCATGCATCTATATTATTTTTATACAATAAGATAGGAGGGTGCATTGGATGGGATCTAAAACTTAAAATTTGAGTATGCTCTGCACTAAAAATATGTTTATGGAGAGTTTGTGATTAAGTGGGTCCAAAGGGGCAGTAAATTCTTGCATCATTTACGGTTGTTGTTGGGCATGCTTGCTTGCTTGCATGTCAAATTTTATGAGAGCTGCGAGAGAGGAGACGAGACGAAGGTCAAGGTCTTTGGCGCGTTGCTATCGTCTGGAGGAAGCAGTACCGCGTGCATGCATGGAGTTCTAAATTTTGAGCGTTGCTATTCGACCGGTGTCATTGTGTCGTACTTTGCGTTGGATCTTGTGCAAGTCGTGATAGTAGTTGAGGGACGACGACCGCATGACTGGGCTTGGCGAGTTGCGCGTTGAGACCATTGGGGCAGTGATGGACCCCTCCCCCTAAAGAAATCCTAAGTAAACCTACTGTACAGAGGAACGGTGGGAAGCCTTCCCCTCTCTTCTCCGCAAGAGAAAGGAGGCAAAAGAGGGAAGGAGGCAGCACAAGAGGGATGAAGATACAGAAAGAATACAACACTCCAGTTCAGTCAGAGAAGGCTAGCCGTGTATAATTTATAGTACATGAATTTGATTATTCTTTTCTTTGATATACTCCCTCTATTCCTTTTCATGGAAAATAATCTTATACAGAAAGGGGTTACGAAGGAAATTTTGATCCAATGATTTCTACTATTAAGCAACCAAGCCCAGTATAGGATACGAAGAAAATGAAGCTCAAATAAGGATCTTTTGGTCTAATGCTAATGGATGGTAATAACCATTCTTCCACAACAGATTAGGATTTAGCAGAGGTCCTTCTCATTCATTAGAAACCACTAGACAAAAATATACGATTGCCAGGGGATATATCCATAAAATTGGACGGACACGTAGTTCTTCACCCATTCCATCTACTGGCGGACCCAGCGGGTACACAGGTGGGGCTCTGCCCAGCCTAAGAAAAAGCCCATATATCAAATTTTGAAAAGAAAAAGCCCATTTGACGTATGAATTGGAATTTTAATTCTGGTTCTGTGTTTATGAACATAATTTTCCATTGTAGTCTAGGTGGTTAGGAGACTGGGCTCTCACTTGAGAGACCTGGCTTCAGGTCCTAGCAATGAAATATTTTTAATTTTCAGTGGAAACATAATCCCGTTTTGTTCGAGACTAGATTTTTAGGTGGCTATCCTCTTTTGTTTGAGATTATGATCACTAGTTTTCCTATAATGAAATGATAATATATGATGACTAAAAAGGAGATCTGAGTTTTGATGGTAATTAATAAAGGCTTGTCCATGATAATTAGTTTAATTAATCACTTGGGTCGAGTTTACTGGTGCTGGATTACTGAAATTTTGTTTTTCTTTATGCAGTCTTGTCCACGTCGATAGATAGTTAAATTAGAAAATAGTTTACTTTCTACTTTATTTTGTAATAGTGAAAAACTGAACACAGATAATATGTTCAACTTGCTAATATGATCAGTGATTAGTGCTGTAGGATAATTAACATATTATGTTATTGACTTACCTACTGGCATCAGTGAATCATTAGCAAGTTTGGAATTAGCATTATGTATGTCGTAGGTACGAGCCTAGACAGTAGATTTGTGGCACCCCCGGTCGGCTACAGCGACCGCCGGGCGTGCGGGGGACACACGAGCGAGGAGCGATGCGCGCGGGGCAGTCGAGAACGGAAATCACTATTCGTATTAGGGCAAGAAACGAGGGCTTACAAATGGGGGAAATGGAAATGAGCTCCCTTTCTCTCTACCCCCTGGGGGGTATTTATAGGTTTTGAGAAAGGAGCGTGCGAGATTACAATTATGCCCTCCGGGCGATAACACACCATCAGGGGCATTTTGGTCTTTTTACAGGAATCTTTACGGAATACTCAAATACTCAAATACTTAAATATCCTAATACTCGCTTAATACGACGACATGTTTTCCTTGACGCCGGGACGGGGCGCGGCCCTGACGTCTGCCGGGACAGGGCAGGGCCTTGACGTCTGCCGGGACGGGGCGCGGCCCTGACGTCCGCCGGGACAGGGCAAGGCCTTGACGTCTGCCGGGACGGGGCGCGGCCTTGACGTCTGCCGGGACGGGGCGCGGCCCTGACGTCCGCCGGGACAGGGCAAGGCCTTGACGTCTGCCGGGACGGGGCGCGGCTTTGACGTCTGCCGGGACGGGGCGCGGCCCTGACGTTCGCCGGGACAGGGCAAGGCCTTGACGTCTGCCGGGACGGGGCGCGGCCTTGACGTCTGCCGGGACGGGGCGCGGGCCCTGACGTCCGCCGGGACAGGGCAAGGCCTTGACGTCTGCCGGGACGGGGCGCGGCCCTGACGTCCGCCGGGACAGGGCAAGGCCTTGACGTTCGCCGGGACGGAGCTCAGCCTTGGCGCCTGCTGGGATGAAGCGTGGCTTCGACGTTGTCGGTGATGCCTGCGGAATTTGTTGATGCCGGGCGAACTAGGTCGACGCAGGGAGGGGGTCTTGATGTTGCCAAGGAGTAATTCGTCAGTTCGGGGTAAAGCGGGGACCCTTCCCCCAACAGTAGCTCCTTGCCGGTTCGGGCGGTCGGGTGACGCCCGTTCGAGCCGGCGCACCAATTCGAATGGGTTGGCGCGCGGGCCGAACCGACGAATTCTTCCTCCGCTCCCGCCCCCCCCTCTTTTTTTTTCTTTTTCTCTTTTTCTCCTCTTTTCCCTTTTTTCTTTTCTTCCCTTTTTCCCCCTTCTTTCCTTTCTTCTCTTTTCTTCTTTTTTCTTTTTCTCTTCTTTCTTTTTCTTCTCTTTTCTTTCTTCTCTTTTCTTCTTTTCCTCTCTCCTTTTCTTTTCTTTCTTTTCTTTTTCCCGCTGCCTGCTTCCTTTGACTAAAGGGCATGCTGCCCATGCTTGTGACCATGCCGCCTGGTCGGTTTTGGGGGGGGGGTGGAGGAGATATTTCTCTCCACCACCGCCGCCCCCCAGCACTCCCTGCCCCCCCAATCCTCTGCTTCCCCAATCCCTTGTCTAAATCCCCTGCCTACTCCCCTGCCTACTCCCCCACGCCGCCGTCGCCTAACACCACCCCGCCGCTGCCTCCTCTTGCACCGACGCCGGCCTCCTCCGCCGCTTGCGCCGCCGCCGGACCTTCTCCCCTTGCGCCGCCGCCGGTTCCGTGGCCTCACCGGGGCCGGGCCGCCGCGCCGCCTGGGAGCCCGCGCCTCCGGGGCCTCCCGCGCCGCCTCGCATGGCCGCCGCAGGCCCGCTCGCCGCGCCGCCGCTGCTCCTCGTGCTGCCGCCGGACCCGTGGCGCCACCGGTGCCGGGCCGCCGCATCGTACGGCCGGAGCCGCCGCCTGCCCCCGGGTTGCCGCCGGACCCGTGGCGCCACCGGGGCCGGGCCGCCGCACCTTTCGGCCGGCGCCGCCGCTTGCCCCCGGGCCGCCTTTGCCGGTCGTGGCCCTCGCCACCGCCTGAGGTTAGGCCGCCGGCAGGAGGCAGGCCGTTGCCGCCGCTCGGCCCCGCCTGCAGAGACGCCGGGGTCGCGCCGCCCGTTCGGGAGGCCGCTCGCCGCTCCGGAGCCCGCGGTGGCCGTGCCTAGGCTCCTCCAGGGTCCGCCGCCTCCGGCCGGGTCGCCCCTGGGGCCGACGCCGTCGCTTGCCGCTCGGGGGCACTTGCCGCCGCTCGCCCAGAGCCCTGCGACTGCGAGCCGCCGCCGTGGGCCAGGCGAGCCCCGGGAACCGTCGCGAGCCGCGAGCCCAGCACGGCCTCCGTCCGATGCCGCCGACCAGGACGCTGTTTGCTCCCTCGTTTTTTTTCTTTGTGTACTGCTGCCGTTCGTGGCCGAGCTGTTCCGGGGCTCCTGAGCGTTGCTTCCAATGGGGCGCCGCCGGCGTGTAATTTTTTTTTGTTCTACGTGCTGCCTTCTCCGGTTCGCCGCCGTTGCCGGGACGCTGTGAACGCCTCGACCGACTCCACCGCCTCTGCCTACATCGCCACGGGCCATTCTAGCTTCGCCCCGCCGCCGGTTCCGCGTGTCGCTACCTGCACCCCGGTTGCCTGTGTCGCCCCACCGCTCCCCCACCGTCCTCGCGACACTTGAAGGGAGCGCTGGTGCGCGACGCCGTTGCACGCCGAGGGTCGCAGGGGCGGCGAGGAGCGAGCTCGCCAACGATGCCGTCGTATCGTGAGGGTCATCCGGGAGGTCGGGACCCGTCTTCGGGACGTCGAGACGCCGCGCGCGAGAAGCTGCGTACGAGGGCGTGAGGACCCTCGGCGGAGCGGCGCGTGCCGCCCTCCGCGGGGGCGCGTCGACACTCTACGGGGGCGCGCGGACCCCCCGCGGAGGCGCGCGGACTCCCCGCGGAGGGGCGCGCGGAGGTACGCGGACCCCCCGCGGAGGCGCGCGGACTCCCCGCGGAGGGGCGCGCAGAGGTACGCGGACCCTCTGCACCGGCGCGAGGACCCCCCGCGGAGAGGCGCTCGGAGGCCAAGGAGATGCGTGCCAAGGGACAGGGGACTGCGGCCGGCGCTGACACGGACGGGGCCCTCGGTCGCTCCCGCCGCCTTCCGGCGTCCCGGCCAGCGATGCTCCTCCCGGGCCCGACGCCTCCCTGCACCGTGCGCCGCCGGCGGGCTGCCTCCGCCCAGGGCCGCCGCTGTCGCCTCTGGACCGCTCGGGGCAATCGTCGTCGCCCAGCCCGTGGAGCCGCCGTGGTCGCCGCCGGCCTCAGCCACGCGGGTCTGCCGCCGCTCTCCGGCCGAGCTGCCTTCGGCCGTCGGCCAGCACCCGCTGTGTGCTGCCGCCTCGGGAAGCCGGTGCCCCGGACCGCGGCCGTCGCTTCCCCTGTTCGCCGCTCCCGGTCATGTACTGAGGCTCGCCGCGTGCCGCCGATCGACCGTGCGCATCGCTGCTGACGCCTCTTGCTTACCGCCATGCACCGCCACTGCGGACCATTGCCGCGCACGGAGCCGCAGGTCTGCCGTCACCATTTTTGGCCGTGACCACCGCCTCGCGCTGTTCCCGTCGGCGTTCTCGACCTCACTGCCGGTCTTCGAGGGTAACAATTCTGGGGCGTGGATACTTGCCTTTCTTCTTGTGTATAGCTCATGTGATGTATGAAATGGACTGTACAATGAACTGCCACCACGTTTTAATTTTATTTCATGCGTAGGTGCTGGGTTATCGCAGCGAGTATTTATTCTGAAGAATGGACTGCTGCTTTTATTATTATTTTTATCATGCACGAGGTAATGCTCGTATAAGCCGAGTCGAACGACGCAGAGTCGCCAACGCCGTGCTTGCGCACGACGCACCCTTGTCGCCACTCCCCCTTTTAGCGTGACAGACGAAGTACCATTTGTATATGCCGTGACGATGTCGTGCTCGCATACGCCTTGGTCGTTGGGCGCGATGTGTTCCACAGGACATCTCTTCTAATTTTCATGCTTTTTTGATTTTTCTAACAGGCGCACTGTAGATTGAGCGACTTCCGCACCGGCCCAGCTTGCGGCTGTCGGAACTGACAAGCGAGGAGATAGCGACGGGACCCGTCGCAGCAACCGCGTCGCATCGACCGTGGTCTCGTTCGCTCAAGACCCCCGTGGCCACCCAGGGCGACACGGAGGGTGCGCTGGCAAGGCTTCCGCCGCGACGGAGCGCCGAGGTCGACACCATGACAAGGCGCCAAGCTAGACGACATGATCGAGACACCCCGATGGAGTGCCGGGGTCAACGCCGCGGCAGAGCACCGTGGTCGACACCGCGACGAAGTGCCACGCTAGATGCCGCGTTGGATGCCATGACGGAGCCCAGGTCGACGCTGCGACGGAGTGCCACGCTGGACGCCGCGTTGGACGTTGTGACGAAGTACTTCAGTGACGTAGTCCCCCGTGCCACGACGGAGCACCGCGGTCGACGCCGTGACGGAGCGCCACGCCAGACGCCGTGCTGGAGACGCCACGACGGAGCGTCGTGGTCAACGCCACGATGGAGCGCCACGCTGGATGCTGCGTTGGAACGCCGCGGTCGCCGCTCGCACCCCGGTTGCCCGCTTTGCCACCCCACTCCCCCACCGTCCTTGCGACGCTGTAAGGGAGCGCTGGTGCGTGACGCTGTTGCACGCTGTGGGTCGCGGGGGACGGCGTCAGAGCACTACGCTGGGCGCTGTGTTGGACGACGTGACGGAGACGCCACGACAGAGCGACGAGGTTGACGACGCGACGGAGATGCCTTGACGGAGCGCCGCGATCGCCACTCGCACCCCGGTTGCCCGCCTCGCCACCCCGCTCCCCCACCGTCCTTGCGACGCTGTAAGGGAGCGCCGATGCGTGACGCTGTTGCACGCCGTGGGTCGCGGGGACGGCGTCAGAGCACTACGCCGGGCGCTGCGTTGGACGCCGCGACGGGGTACTTAGGTGGCGTAGCTCCTTGCACCACGACGGAGCACCGTGGTCGATGTCGCGATGGAGCGCCACGCTGGACGCCGCGATGGGGATCGTGTGTCGCCGCTCGCACCCTGGTTGCCCGCCTCGCCACCCCGCTCCCCCACCGTCCTTGCGACACTGTAAGGGAGCGCTGGTGCGTGACGCTGTTGCACGCCGTGGGTCGCGGGGACGGCGTCAGAGCACTACGCCGGGCGCTGCGTTGGACGCCGTGACGGGGTACTTGGGTGGCGTAGCTCCTTGCACCACGACGGAGCATCGTGGTCGATGTCGCGATGGAGCGCCACGCTGGACGCTGCGTTGGACGCCGCGACAGGGATGCCACGATGGGGCACGCGCAGGGTGCGCAGCGCACCTGCAGGGGTACGCTCAGGGTGTACACGGAGCCTCCTGCAGGGGTAAGCGCAGGGTGCGCAGCGCACCTGCAGGGGTGCGCTCAGGGTGTACACGGAGCCTCACGCAGGTGCACGTGCGGGGTGCGCAGGGCGTCCTGCAGGGGTGCGCACAGGGGCGATACATAGCCATGCACCGGGGAGGTGGTGCATGGAGCGAAGGTTGTTCCGACACTGTGACGGAGATGTTGTTCGACGCCGCGGTGAGGGGATGTTCTACGTCGTGCAGAGCGAAGGTTGTCCCGACACGGCGACGGAGACGTTGTTCGACGCCGCGGTGAGGGGATGTTCTACGTCGTGCAGAGCGTGTCGACGCTGGGCAGAACATGTGGATGCCGGGTGGAGCGTCGATGCCGGAGGGAACATGTCGACGTCGGGAAACATGTCGACTTCGGCGGAGCATGTTCGTGACGGTGAAGTGTGTCGGCGCCGAGGAGCACGTCCATGCCGGACGGAAGACGCTGACGCTGGGCAGAGTGTCAACGCCGCGCGAGGCGTGTTGACACCGTGCAAGGCATGTTGATGTCGAGCAGAGTGATAACGCCTGGCAGCTTGGCTTTGTTTCTGGGGGAGCCCCTTGTCCAGATGGTGCCGAGCGCGGAAGGTGTCGAGGCACACACGGACCGTGCCCGGGGAGGGCGTTGAGGCGTTTGTTGCAAGGTGCGTAGCACCCTGCCTCCCAACGAAAAAACCTAGCACTCGAGGACATGTCTGAGAGCGTTTGTGGCCTTCCCTAACCACAACCTTTGATGCCCATCGGCGTAGCAAGGAGTGCATTGATGCTTCGCCTGGCATGGGCACGTGGCACGACTCCGGAGGGAAGGAACACTTTATCCCGGACGGAGGTGGCTCGACATCGCGGGGAGCTTACCGTCGCACGACCCCGGAAGGAAGGGACACTCTATCCCGGATGGAGGTGGCTCGACATCGCGGGGAGCTTACCGTCGCACGACCCCCGGAGGGAAGGGACACTCTATCCCGGACGGAGGTGGCTCGACATCGCGGGGAGCTTATCGTCGCGCGACCCCGGAGGGAAGGGACACTCTATCCCGGACGGAGGTGGCTCGACATCGCGGGGAGTTTATCGTCGCGCGACCCCGGAGGGAAGGGACACTCTATCCCGGACGGAGGTGGCTCGGACGTCGCGGGGAGCTCATCGTCGCGCGACCCCGGAGGGAAGGGACACTCTATCCCGGACGGAGGTGGCTCGGACGTCGCGGAGAGCTCATCGTCGCGCGACCCCGGAGGGAAGGGACACTCTATCCCGGACGGAGATGGCTCGGACGTCGCGGGGAGCTTATCGTCGCGCGACCCCGGAGGGAAGGGACACTATCCCGGACGGAGATGATTGAACCCTGTCACGGGGGGGGGCTTGATGCCATGTCGACGAGCCCCTGCTGCCGCCGAGGGCGGGCGCCGCGGACGCCAAGCCCAAGAGCGCGGACGAGGGCGACGTTGATGACGAGTGCGGCGCGGCGGACGCGTGTGGCGGACGAACATGGCGGAAGACCTTGTCACGGCGGGCTGCGCGCGCGGCGGAAGACCTTGTCGCGGCGGATGAGTGCGACGGACGCGCGCGGCACGGTGGACGTGTGCGGCGGACGAGCGCAGCACGGCTGAGGCGTGCGGCGGATGTGCGCGGCACGGCGGACGCATACGGCAGATGAGCGCGGCGGACGAGCGCGGCGCGGCGGAAGACCTTGTCGCGGCGGGCTGCGCGCGGTGGAAGACCTTGTCGCGGCGGGGCGTGCGCGGCGGATGCGTGCGGCACGGCTGAGGCATGCGGTGGACGAGCGCGGCAGAGGTGCACGGTGTACGATGGCGATGTCGACGTCAAGCCCCTGGTGTCGCTCCGTTTCGACACGTGCTTCAGAGTTTACCACGTCGATCGCAGCTGCGGGGAGTCCAACAGTGCAGACGTCGGTTGATGAGTAGTCAGCTCGGAGGTTAGCGGCCGACGGGTCGTTGACGCGGGCACCACTAAGCTCCTTCGTGATGTCAGCGACGAGCATCGCCAAGGGTGATGACAATGACAAGCCCCTACTGTCAGCCGTGCCTGTGGTGAGGCCGCGTGCATCGCTGTTGCTGACGTCGTTCTCGAGCTTCTCCTCGACGTCATCCTGATTGACATGACTTCTTGCCCGTGTCCCCACGGTCGGCGCCAACTGTCGTAGGTACGAGCCTAGACAGTAGATTTGTGGCCACCCCCGGTCGGCTACAGCGACCGCCGGGCGTGCGGGGGACACACGAGCGAGGAGCGATGCGCGCGGGGCAGTCGAGAACGGAAATCACTATTCGTATTAGGGCAAGAAACGAGGGCTTACAAATGGGGGAAATGGAAATGAGCTCCCTTTCTCTCTACCCCCTGGGGGGTATTTATAGGTTTGAGAAAGGAGCGTGCGAGATTACAATTATGCCCTCCGGGCGATAACACACCATCAGGGGCATTTTGGTCTTTTTACAGGAATCTTTACGGAATACTCAAATACTCAAATACTTAAATATCCTAATACTCGCTTAATACGACGACATGTTTTCCTTGACGCCGGGACGGGGCGCGGCCCTGACGTCTGCCGGGACAGGGCAGGGCCTTGACGTCTGCCGGACGGGGCGCGGCCCTGACGTCCGCCAGGACAGGGCAAGGCCTTGACGTCTGCCGGGACGGGGCGCGGCCTTGACGTCTGCCGGGACGGGGCGCGGCCCTGACGTCCGCCGGGGACAGGGCAAGGCTGACGTCTGCCGGGACGGGGCGCGGCTTTGACGTCTGCCGGGACGGGGCGCGGCCCTGACGTTCGCCGGGACAGGGCAAGGCCTTGACGTCTGCCGGGACGGGGCGCGGCCTTGACGTCTGCCGGGACGGGGCGCGGCCCTGACGTCCGCCGGGACAGGGCAAGGCCTTGACGTCTGCCAGGACGGGGCGCGGCGCCTGACGTCCGCCGGGACAGGGCAAGGCCTTGACGTTCGCCGGGACGGAGCTCAGCCTTGGCGCCTGCTAGGATGAAGCGTGGCTTCGACGTTGTCGGTGATGCCTGCGGAATTTGTTGATGCCGGGCGAACTAGGTCGACGCTAGGGAGGGGGTCTTGATGTTGCAAGGAGTAATTCGTCAGTTCGGGGTAAAGCGGGGACCCTTCCCCCAACAATGTAGTTGGGATTTGGATCTACGTGTGCTCTTGCGGTTCTTTACATAGCTGAAAAGTTCTCTACAAATTAATTTCATATTATGTTTTTGGTAAATTGTATACTTATATGTTGGCATGTTACATTTACAGTAAAAAATATTTTATGTCAAGTTGGTCCACTCTTACTCAAAACCCTAGGTTCGCCACTCATTCCATCCCCATTCCCAAAGGTCTAAACCCTACAACCTTTGGTCATCTTTCCTAGATACTACCAAGTCTGGATGCAAACAACGAACTATACATCATCCTTACATGGCAGAACTCATTTAAACAGCATCTTCAGTTGCTGAATGCGCGAGCTGCGGACCTCCTAGTCCGTCCGGTGCCCCAGAAATCGTCCGCTGCTGCGCACTTGCACCTACTGCATTCGCTCCTCGACGGTATGCTGATATCAACACGGCAAGAACATTGAGTTTTAATTCTATTGGTTATCTGGGAATTTCAAATGATGCGAGGGTTGCTATTTACTAACCTTGACGATGAATCGCCTGACTTGGACCACTCTTTTCTGCCCGATACGGTGAATTCTCGTGATATGAACACAGAAAATGTTAATGTCACCAATTATTGGTGGCACTCCATGGTTAACGCCAACGGCAATGTTAGGAAAGACATCGCGTCTCTTGTCATGTTGGTGTCGTGGAAATTTGGATGAAAGAAATGCGAGAGTTTTTAGAGTGTTTCGTCCATGCCAACTGTAATCGCTAGTATGATAAGGCAGAGGCCGCACTTATGGGGGTGGCGGGCGCCAAGCGTTTGAGTTCTTTGATGCCGCGAGAGTAGGCTAGATGCTCCATGTCGGCATCACTGTAACTTATTAACTCTTCTTAATTAATGAGATTGCACGCATTTGCCTCCGTTTCGAACCAATTAGTCTAGTTAATGTTACCTCAAGAGTAATGCCAGTTTACTGGTAATTTTTTGTGCGAGACAATTCACTGGATTGATGGGGTATAGTATAATATACCATGAGAAAGACATTGGACGCGAAGCAGTAAGATTCAGGCCTACACCTCCAGCTTTTGAGTGACGTTAGTAGCACGACCTAATTTCCAGGCCAAAGGTCAGCAAATGTGATGTTTCATGAATTAAACATGAAGAGATGGAAATAAGAGCAAGCTAGAAATAGGTACTACATACCAGTTGTCCTTGTTTCACTGAACTCCTTGAGAACTTTTTCTCTGTGCTTCTGGCTCAGCTTCCATCAAACCTCAAGATCGGAGTTCCTTGCTGAGTACAGGGGATCGCCAGCAAGAGTCGAAAGAAAGAAGTGTGAACTGCTGAACACAATGCTCTTCTCCCTACTCTTCGCAAGCCCTCCAGGGCACATGATAAATTTGGTCACTACCGTGTGCATGAAAGTCTGTCGCCTAGGTATGTTTGGCATCACTGTCATCAGACGACACTGGCTCAGGACGATGTGATCAGCTCAGCTTTGTAATGGGGCTTCGGCACACAGCTGGGGCATGGCCCACCAGACGTCGTCCAGCCACTATGAAGAAGGCTACACGTCGACAGCCACTTACGGTGTGCACATGGCTGCACATGTATGTCTAGGTGCGCACGGAATGGTATCAGTCAGAAGCTGACTCGCAGGCAGAAGATAGGGCACTCGGTACGTCCGCCACCCTCATGATTTCTTCAACTACCTCCTCTACATACGCTCGCGGAGTGTACCGCACTCACTGCGTCGCGTCCAGAATCACTTTGTGTACCACGCTTCAACTTCAAGTTGTAAAGTTTCTCTGCTGTGCACTACTCGTCAAGGTCACTATACATTTTTTGTTTATTTATTAGTACTCGAAGCTTTGCTGCACATCAAGAATTCAGCACAGGAATATTAGGATGGAGACAATGCAATGCCTAACCGGCAACATTTTTCTTGCCAATGAATGGCTTACCTGGATATAACTATGGGATCATAGGGTCTGAGTCGCAGCGTAGCACTGCCTTAGCCGTAGAAGTAAGCTCATAGAATATTAGCCTATTGCTACAAGAACAACATTGCGCTTTCTGTGATGCCACAAACTATCTAAATTGAATCTGTATTGCGCCTGATAGTGTGCTGCTACAATTAAGATCATGTTGTTACGTGTACTGATCTAAAATTTGCGCATGGTAATGCTGAATAGTAGTGCGCTAATTAAGATCAATTGTTTGATCCGACTAGACAGCGAGAGATGAGATCGTTAACGGTACAGTTTTACTGATACATTGAGTGATACGCAGTCATAGACAGACACATCGACCGTTAGATTAAAAGGGTAATCTAGACATTTATCATCTCTGTTTTTTGTGGCAAGGAGGATGTGGGTCGACTGTGTCTTATGCCCCGAGCCCAAGTCGTCAGCCCCCGCCGCCATCTCCGCGCCGCCTCCCGCTTGAGTCACGCCTCCCGCGACGCCCGCACCCTAGACGCCACCGCCCATCCGCGAGGCCCCTGTGTCCCCTCCGCCACCCGCGCCATCCGCGACGCCCCCGCGCCCCCATCCGCCACCGTGCTTGAGCACGCGCACGTCCTCATCCGTCCCAATCCCGCAGGCACACGTATAACGTCGCCGCCATCCGTTGCGCGTCTGCTCTGTCACGGTCGTCCGTTCCCTCACCTGCTCGTCTTCTTCCCGCCGCTGATTTGTCCCGAACTTCCCCGCCGTGCTTCCACACCTGGCTCCTACAGCCCCACCCCGCCTTGTCCGATCTCAGTGTGTGTCATCTAGACTTCAATTCGATTCGATCGTATACTGATAATGTTTACTCCCTACGATGCCCATTTTTTTTTTCCTAGAGCAGCGACACTCTGTTGAAAATTGTACTGATTGATATTCAAGCCTGTGATGCATTGTGTCCCAAACGGGTAGAATCGTCAAGATCATGTCCACACAAGTAGTCTGTTGATCGTATACCTTTCTAATGCGTGCTGCTTAGAGATGTAATCTACTGCTTGTTAACATTGACTGATCCACATTGTTTGAGAATAAGAACAAGTTTGCTTCTGGAATTTTTAACTAGTAGACTATTGACTGTTCCCGTTTTCAATTGACTGGAATTAGTGCAACTATGGAACATCATTCCGCATGGTTCCACCGGATGTATTCGTGCGCCTTGTGTGTATGTGCCTTTATATAAAAAATGTGACTAGAACCTATCCAATTTGGTTGCATCTGAAATTTTATATCCTGCTTCATCTGAACAAACACAAAAATATACCTTAGGCTTAGATGCATGAAAGTTGCGGAACCGTTGAGCACATAGTATTACCATATATTTGCAATAGAGGCCGCAATACTACAACACAGATTTCTGAGATAGCAGTCTGGTTGAATGATCTTCTCGCGCATTTTCAGTTACGCTTTTTGCTTTTCAGACAATAAGGAACACCTTTTGTTGAAATTGGCTAGCTGATGGTTATCTAGGCAAAATTTGTTAATCTCAATTTGCTGACTTCACTCATTAGATGTAAATGGACAGTGTCTTGGGTGAGGAGAATGTTAATGTCAGTTTTCATGAGTGTTTGGAGAACTGCTCCTCGCAAGCGTGCTGTCCTGGCTGATTGTGTTGATGTGGAACCTAGCAAGGTCACGCCTGACGATGATCTAGGGTTTGATTCCAGCAATTGAATAGTTGGGTTTCCTGAATGCGTAGGCGCACGATTTTATGTTTGATACTGCACAGCTGGTGTGGCAATTTTGAGCTAGCTAGGGACATTTCATCAGGGTGTATAGGACGTTGGTTCTCCATAGGAATAAGGTTCTTTTGGTGGTGTTTTCGGTTTGTTGGGTGATCTCGAGTTTGCGTAAACTATCTCTGTTGAACAAACATGGTGCTGGATCAATATGTCTATGCGGCTTTACTTTCTGAACATGAACGTGATCGTTGGCTGTTAGCCTCAGGTCAACTGGAAGATATGTCCAAGTCAATAGTGGATCTAGCTCATTATAACCATTGTCTACTGAATGCGCCCTAGGTCCATGACCTCAACACAAGTTACAGTTTGCTACAATGCTTCTCCCTATAATCAGGGGGAACTTTTGAATTTTCCATACAACAGAGTATCGTATTCTGTGTGAGAACACACTAGGCACTTGCTCCCAGACTTTAGAGAACACATCGGTAAGGATTTCCCAACTGTTTTTCTGAATATTACTGATGCATTTCAGGATCAGCAGGTGGTGCTTTGTGTCAAATATGATGCATGTTTTATTTTTGCCCAATGTAATCTGCTTCATAGATTGATATTGAGGAATTTTGTCATTTGAGTTCGATTGTTCTTTTTAAGTGTTTCTGCTTAATATTTTTTTCGGAATAAAGTATGGTTAGTTCCACAGTATCTGTCACTCATCCTAAATTGGCAAATGTGCATTGGTGCATCGTGCCCTGGTAATGTCGACCGTGAAAATAGTACCATCCCAGCTGATACACTTGGTACACTTAGATACTGGGCGTCTTGACAACGTAGCCTTCATTGAAATTACTGACTACTTTTTAACCTCATTTAAGATGATCCGGCACAGAAAAAGTTACTCTAGTTATGCCAGAAACTAATCTACATTAGTGGGGATAATGATTCTTAGCAATGACATAATACTTTGACAATTTTCCCTATGGCTGCTAGCAGTTTGATCAAGTTATCTTCTCCTCCAGTCGATTCCTTCTCAGAATCAATAAGCTTTGCAGATGGGCAGTCCAGCTCGTTTCAAAAAAAGAAAAAAAAAGAAGAAAGAGAGAAAAAATTATGCTGTCGTGAAGTATATTCTTACCTTCTCCATAAGAACATTCTTTGCCAAGTTCCAAGACTCTTGCAATACATACATTTGAACTTATTGTCAGTAATTAGAAATGTCGTCAAGATACTTTGTTGATGAAGGTCTTCTCAGAGTTCCAGAAAATTGCAGCCCTTTAAACATTAGAAAACGAAACAAATAAAATAAAAATGTAAGTGGAGAAAATGTATACTCTTACTCTTAATTATTTAGATTGACGTTAACTAAATACTTATCACCATCCCTTCTTTTTGCATTTTAGAAGGGCTGATCATGTGTCTACTCTCGTTCAGAGTTGAAAATGCGTCGGACCGTTTGGCCTCCTCGCAAGCACATAGCAACACTGGCTCATCGAAATCCGTTAAGGTGTAACACGAAGTCGAGACCACCAGAGTCGAGCTGGCTCGTCGGATAGACATGCTAGTACCAGTTACGTGCCGGTGCACTTTGGTACCTAATAGTCTACCTATAACTCTATTTACGCACACCAATTCATATTATGCCCTCAGCTTTTATTCAGCAGTAGGGTACTGCCATTTTTATTTTTAACCGTACTAAGTAAAGACATAAGCTCATCATACTCTGTTTACGCCTCCCATTTTCCTTCAGAATTCTCATGCTGCTGATCTTTTCCGTGCTAATAGTGAACGAGTTAGCAGAACCTAGAACAAACTGAAACTGGGTTAGCAGATTCTACGAGAGGAAATGAGTGCAGAGATCTCAGATAAAAGGATGACGTACATAAGAACCGTGATGCTTTCTACAAAGATTTGGTCTCGTATCGTCTCATGTTTTTAATATCTGTTCATACTGAATTATTATTATGAACGATGCTTTCATGCTTAGGTTCGCAGTTAGATACCACCCAGCTAGCAAACTTCAGTGCCAAGCATAATTTCAATTCACAGGAATGATTATCACCAAAATATGTGTTGGCTTAATGTGTAGGTTGAAGGCACTGATAATTTAATTCCTAATTTAAGCACTGAGTTTTATGAACTAAAATTAAGCCTATGTTTTGGACAATAGCAGCATTCAAAACATAGCAAAGACTAGCAATGTATCTGTATAAATATAGAGATTTTTCTGGTACCCGGTAATTCTCCTCAAACAGAGATAGGAGTACCAGATAATTTATATCGCCCATTCAAAAGATATAGTATACTTTTGACTCATCATACCGGTGGGAGATTAGTCCACTAATTTTGTCCATCGATTCTTGCCCCAGTATGGGACGGGCCGCGGCCAGTGCCGTTACGCCGCCTATGCCTCGACCAGGAAACGTACGGTGAGGCGCGCTGATGCGCGCGGTGCGACGTTCCAGCATCACGCGGCGCCCCACCCAACCACACATAGCTCGCGCAGCAAGCACCAGCGCCTCCGCTCGCGCGATGCCCCGAGGCTGCCCTGCCACGCTCCCTTGCTGCGTACGGTCTGCCAGGAGAATGCGGGTCCTTCATATTCTGCGTGGAGGACAGGGCGCTCTTCTGCCTGCGCTGCTACGGATTCCATTCCACGGCCAGGGGCACGCCTTTCTCAGGGGAAACCACAAGCGCTACCGGTCGTCCATACCTACGCATTCGCGGTCGGGTTCAGCTTCCGTCTGCAGCGCCACGTCCGACCAACCACCCACCTGCCCAAAAGCGGGTCCAAGCCGGCCGCAGAGCGTTGTCGCTGCTAGCGCGGTCCCGCGGGTCGGTGCTCGATCCTGACCTCCCGCAGGAGGATGTTCCGGCGTCACAGTTCTGCTGCCGTCGGCTGGCCGTCGAGGATCCTCCTTCAATTCTCAGACTATACGAATCCAGCCGATAGGCGAAAGCAGCCTATGCAAATCGTTATTAATCAAGTAGTGTCCCCTGAGATCTCCATCTGCATGGTCTTCTGTCTGTTCGTGTTGTGTTCGCTGTTGCAGAGGGGTCCTCCGGCTCCTCTCGGGTTTCACAGGAGCTGGAGTGGTTCGCCCGACATCGACCTTTTTCACACTAGGCGCCGGCCAAGGGGGGCAGCACCGCGCCCGAGGTCCCCGAGCTCTTTGCCACGCGCAGCCAACGAGCAACGCCGGTTTTCTACAGATGAATGGAGCAGTGCGCACACAGAGCAAGACAAGGCACGGGTGGAGCTGCCTGACGTAGTGAGGAGGACAACCTTATCGTTCCTGATCTTGGAATGAGATATCTGAACTAACCGTTTTGTTGCAGATAGTTTCAACAACAGAAAAAAAAGTTTATATGATATAATATGTCTGCATGTTATGCAAAGGATTCTGCCATCTTGTTTGTGATACTTGATCGTCCTCGAACATAGATTAATTATAAGCATTGGGCCATAATCATTTTTCAGCACTGATAATGGGCTTTGTGATGGTCATCTGACTTGAATCTTTAACTGGTTGCGTGTATGAGTATTTGCCGTATTGTTGATGTCATCTGATAACCTTAGCACTGAATGCCTTCCACTATAAATGCGACTTTGATGAGTAAGCCTTCTGCATCAGTCCTTTCGAAGTTACCCAAAACGTAAGCAATTGACAAGGCCCAGTTGGACCCTTGGAATTGATGGTACAATACAATGAATGGGCTATGCGTTTAGTTCAGGAGACTTTTGTTAGAAGTATGCAGCTCTAGGAATTCGACACGTGTTGGCTTTCATACTTTTACGCAATGATTTTACATTCAGTATTTGTAAGATCTCAAATCCTTTTCGGAGTATCCAGTAAAGGTGCAGTCCAGAATGTATTAATTCTAGATCATATTACAATATACCAGAGCCATTGGTTGCCTTGCTTTCTTCCATGTCAATGACAGCTCTCCGATGAATTCTTTTTATTCCTTTCTCATCACGCTCGGACACTTCCAGTTCTTTATCTGTCAGGTGAAACACAGTCTTATGCAGAAAGTTGAGCAAATTATTCCTCAGATGCTCTACACACATCATCTTGGTTCTCCTGTGTCATTATTTACTGGAGGAAACTTTAATTCAGCCTGTCTTAGATACAAAGTGTTAGCGCGTCCTTGCTATCTTCACTTGCTCCTTCTGAGTCTGTCTCAAAAATGTCAGAAGTACGTCATCCTCGTAGATTCATTCAGGTAACGAGTTGCATTGAAATGTGAGAATCCTCTGAAGCTGAATCATCATCAACCTCAGATAATCTTCAATCCTTTAGTCCTTTTCTGGCCCTTCTATACTTTCTGACGAGGAGATCGATGACACTCTCTTGTGAATTGAACTAGACAGTAATCTTTCTTTTCAGCTTTATGTGTGACATAACTGTTTTGCACATCTGAACAAATTTTACGTCTTTCCCGCTGCCCTTTGTTCTTTATTATTGTTCAACTAACTTCATCACGCATGAAGATCTTCAAGGTCCTGCTCAAGCCTGGGAATTGTATCCTGGCCTAAGAGCTCTCTCGGAGACGATCTCTTGTACTTTTTGATATTTGTATTCACGGTGTTCCTTAATGTGTATCATACGATTGTGACTTTAGCTGATTTTTTCGAGATAACGACAAATCGCACTTAAACAACATGTCACAATTGTGTCTACAACTCATAAAGTTTATTGTTCAGATTCCAGCAACCTGACCTCAATTTAATCTTCTTTTTTTACTTGCTCAATGCTCGCTTGTCATTGGGGTCAAAATGTTGAATCGTGACCGGATAACGTGGGTACGCGTTTACTCAGCACTTGGATACGAGTGTATCCTTAGGGTGACAAGGTAGCTGTGGGCGAGTCGCGTGTGGGCGGTAGGGGTACTTCTGCTACCACAGATCGGGGAAGGACGAAGGTGTCGTGGAGCGAAGGTAGACTGATGAGTACCGAGGTGGGACACTCATTACATGCAGGTGGTTCGCGAAGGCAAGGTTTTTGTTTTTGTGGTGTTGTTGAAAAAAAAAAAAAAAAAAAACAAAAAAAATGAAAATGGGATTGTACCGAAGCCTCGTCCATAAAACTCAAATGTTGTGCTGTGGATATCGGTGGATCGACTGTGAGGTGCCGTCCTTGGCGCCCTGCGCTCGCCAGGTCTCCACGGCACCTGGTGCGCCGGGCTAGCCAGTGCGCTGAGGAAGCCGGATACGAGTTGACGTATGGACGCTAGTGGGAAATCAATTGTTAAGGGGCGTGCCTATACAGTGTAGTTCGTGCCTGATATATATTTTTTTGGGTTTAAATCGTAGGCTTCGTAGACTCCCTTGGTGAGATCTCGGTATTTTGGGCCTGTGAGGTTCCACGTGCCACTTGACCCTTCTTCCACAATCGACCGCACACTCGCGTCGGTCTTTAGCAGACCTCCCCGATGCTGCCTCTCTCTCTACCTGAACATGCCGTCCTTCGGCCCTCTCGATCTCTCCGACGCTCTGTCGGCGCGGGACCTGCCGCCAGCCGGATCAGGCCTCCCTCTAGAACCCGTGGGCTACGGGCCGCCCTTCACTCCGCCACCGAAATTGACAAACCCCCCCAACCCTACAAACCCTAACCCGGCGGCTGCCCGTGATTCCGCCGGTCACGCGCTCCGGGGTTGCGGGGCGCAGGCTTGTTCTCCATTTTGCCGTGCCTGATCCGCGTCCGTCGCCAGTCGGACTTCCGGTCTCGATGACCCTACCACGCGGCCCGGTGACCCTCTCTGGGAGCCTCGCCTGTCCAGCCCAGCCCGCCCCGCCGTGTTTATAGGCTATATGGTCCGCGTCGTCGCCTTTGGCTCCGTGCTCGCGGTGCTGACGGCCTAATCTCTCGGCCTGTTTGCGATTGGCGCAGTTTGGTGGTACTTCTTAGTGCCTCGTCGTCGACTGCGACAAGCAAATCTCAGTTCGCTGTGTGTTTAGCGGCTTGGTGAAAATTTGAGCAGCAGCGATTTTTAATAACCTGCATAATGTACCCTTCCTGCGCAAAATGCTCGGTACATGAATTGCAGCCTGCGTGCTTATGCCTGCACACCTGCAATGCATGGTATGATTTTCCTAAGCCTTGTGGAATCAAGGTTTGGCGGTCTCTTTCACCCAAACTCATCACAGAACAGAGAGAGGACGTACATACTTCTTACAACGAAACACCCAAAGCAACAGTGGGCAGAGATTAACAACTAACCTTGGCAAGAACCCGTGGAGACGAGCCGCGTGTACAAGGCGTCACGAGCAGTGCTTCGTTGGCCCCTCGGCCCGACGTACAGCCGCGTGGTAGCGCACGAGGTTGGGTTGGGTGTGCTGCTGACCCGTGCGTCGTAGTGTACCTGCCGCCTCAGTGTGTGACGGCTATATCTGCTCCAGCCTATCGGATAGGCACATCGTGCGGTCGTATCAACCAAAGGGCCAGACTCGCTTTGGCTAGTGAGGGCCGAAGTTCCCCGCGGGCTGTGTTGCTGCGGAGGCGGCCGATGTGCTTGAAATCGCCCTAAGCGTGAGTACCGCGCGCTATCTGGGGGCCCGGCGTGGTCGGGCGCTGTGGAGTTGGGCCGAGCTTCGCGAGGTCTGGGAGCGAGCTAGACGAGCGAGGCCCGGTGGTAGGCGGTCGATGGTGGAGTCCCCCACGAACCGTTGGAGGCGGGCGCTGGTTCGAGGAGCCCACAGCCCGCTGGAGGCGGCGCGTGCAAGCACGGGGGGCGATCCTTGGCGAGGGCAGAGTGCCTGCAGTTTAGGGTCTAGGCCTGTAGGGCGCGCGCGGTGGAGAGAACGCGCTAGCCCGTCGAGCGGTGTTCGAATTGCGGGCTGCTGACGTGACGGGAGCCTGACTGAAGCGGGCGGGCTTGGGCTATGAAAGCCCCGAGGAGGCGCGACCTGGAATGAGTCGTCCGAAAGGCTGTGGAGGGAAGTGGGAGAGGCGTGCGTGAAATGAGTACAGAGGATTAGGCGATCCTATGTGTACTTGCACGAATGGTTGATGTCCATAGCGTCTTTTGCCCTTTGAATCAATGATACTCCTAGTTTTTAAAAAAAATTAAGTAGTAATTCTTAAGTCTAAATTAGAGATCATATAAATAGCCATTGATCAGAATAATAGATGGTCTATACTTTACTTCTGGGTTACAGTCGAAGGAAGTTTTAGTAAGGCTGCTATCTCGTTCTCCGTGTGGACAATGTATCTGCTCGTCAAGCTTTTGAAGGCACTGCAGAACTCATGGCAATACAAGCTTTTTTTTTAACAGGAACTATACATATATGTTTGCAAAAAGTTAAACCATTATTTACATGCGCCTTACTGCACGCCCGGTACAATTCTCCGCATGCGTGCGCTTCACATCTTGTAACGACATCATTTGATATAGTTTAAATGGTAAGTCAAGGCACATTACAGTGGTTCCCAACTAAAAGGTTAGATCTTAAATTATTGATCCAACCCAATGTAAAAACATATCGGCTTACGCTTCTAAGGGGCAGCATAATTTATACCTACCGTACATTCGCCATGTGAAATGAGTAAATTGATAATCAAAAAGAGGTATTGAAGCTGTTTCCTTATTTTGAAAAACAATATTTCTGGCTTCCTTCCAGTTCCGTCTGTCAAAGTTATATTTGATTAAGATTACCCCTTGACACACAGTTAAAATATTAATTTTCCAGTGTATACTTATCATCACATCCACAGTTGCCGGTTAGAATATTATTAAAGCGGTTGCATCTTGGGTTCTTAAATTTGGCGTCCAAACCCGAGCAAAGAATGCAGCTCCTTTCTTTTGATTCCCAGGTCTTAGGGTCCCTTCTGTTATACAAGTAAAATGAGAAAAAGAAATAACATATTCTATTCGTTTGTTCCTGCCTTGGCTCCAACCCCAAGCAAAGACCGACACATACATATGCTGCTTGGCCCAAAGAAAAAGAAAGAAACAAGAAAGCAAGCCTAAGCCCAAACACAAGCCCTTCATTGCACATACCAGTTACACAGCCAACCGTTGCGACTAGTCCACATCTGCTCTCCAGTATGCCCGTCAATTTAAGTCCTTCCTCCTTCACCTCAACATAATTATTAACCAGCAATCCATACCCACATCAGCATCACCACACCATGGTGTGTACGGTTTTCTCTGCCGGCCCGAGTTGATGTACTACTCGCTACTATATCTGATTCATTCCTTCTTGCTATCTATTATTTGCTCGCAACCTTATTTAGGTTTTCCCAAAAGAAAGGTGTTATTTATTCTTAATTTACTAAACAATTCATGTTTTGTTTGTACTGCACAGAACAGAACTAATACGCACTGCTCTGGTAATCTAGCAGGTTTTAGCAACTGTAAGTTTGGTGGGATTAGATTATTTCTCTGGAGTCTAGCTAGCTAGTCTTCCTGTGCCTACTGGGCCTTGGATCACTCACAATATTCATCAATGCTCTGAACGGGTTGTTTTTTCTACTTACACACTCTCATGCTACAGGATATGTTTTCTCTCCATCTGTATAGTATAATTACTGATATATATGGAAACGGCGCCTTGATTAGTCTGACGAGCTTTTGTATACAACCAAGGTGCATATGCATGTTAGGTAGGTGGTTCACGGCCGATCGCTGCACTAGCTTTTTTTTTTTTTTTTGATAAATTAATTATGTTGCTGCTTATGAATATCTGCTACGCACATGACTTGGACTCAACAACCTAATTTTGTGCCTATCAATTAAAGTTGCAGGGATTGGTGCGCGTGGACGTCGGATACAGGCGTACGTAGCTATAATCCCTTATCTAGAGATACGAGCAGTAGCTGCGACAGACAAGTACACTCTATTGTTAATGTATGGAGCTGGTGTGTACTCGGGTGCTTCCTGCGGTGCGTACATCTGTTAGCCGATACCCTCCCGCCATTCGCTGGGATGAAGAAATTCAGCAAGGATTATTCACCTTGATGTCTCGAGGTGGAAGTCCCGAAGAGCACTGCACAGAAGACATCGCACAAGACTCCAAGCTTCCTCAAGTGTAATGTCTATTTTTGGATTGGCAAGATGAAGAAGATTATGGGCGGGATAGATGAAAGCTCAGAGATGAGATCAGCTGATGCTCGGGGCAGAGATTCCGTTCTAGCCTAATCGGCACAAAATGTGTGTTAGTGGTCTTTTCCATAATGGGAGCGATGATACGGTTGCTTAACTGGTTTGTCATTTCCCCATCCACTTATTCGGCACCAAGTTTGTGTACCTTCCGCGGGAGTGCTAACGGCTCAAGCCAGCAATTGATAACCGAAGGTGGATGATCTCACATTTGTGGCGTTCTTTGCTACGTTTATCTGGATTATCCGCTAACTGGGAAGAAGCTCTTGACTATCAGGAAAGGCTAGGGCAATTGCTCGGTATACGGGGTCATGTAAAGCATGGGGATCGCCCTTAAATATATCGTGATTAAGTGTTGTCGTGTATTCGCCGTCATTAAATAAGAAGGTGGCAACATAGGGACTACAACTTGTTCACACATGCTTCCAAACTTTTTTGTCTGTGATGGTAACATACCAACAGGGTAGGTCATTTGACCAAAGCATTGGGGAAATTTGGCTGTCTGTTTTTGCTGTTTCTGTCTATTAGTCATCAACATATGTTAGATCTAGGTAAAGATTATTCATCAGACGATATTAACCCGTGGCCCGCTTAGTACGATTTTGGTACAATAATTCTTGGAATGACCTCCGTCCAGAACGTTGGTGATATTTTGGCCAACCCAATCCAACGTGAATTACCAATCGATTCACGTCATGCTTCCTTGTAAACCCAAAGTGGATCTGATCCTCACACCCAATGGCATGTTTTACACTCGTACTCAAATTTCCGCGACAATCGTTGTGGCGTGGTTGCTCAAGGTTTAGGCGTGTTACTTGTTGCGAGTGGTTCGGGAAGACTTTCGTATACGGTGTTCGTCTGCACACCTAGCCTTTCTGTTTGATGATGCTCATGCCAGCCTAAGTTTCCTCGTATAGAATCTATGCAAGATCACTGCAAGGGAAGATAAGAAAGGATGATATACTATTGTAGAAAATTGGAGGTGTTTTCGAGCCTATTTGGTGCTTAGATATGATGCACAGAACACGTGATTGGGAATTGACTTCATCACCGGGAGATAACAGAGCGATTACTAAACACAAATTTTGTGGATGGGTCCATATAAAGTTAAGGGACGGTTTTTGGGCACCCAAATTTTTTGCATGTAGACAAATGCAGAAGGCTTGCGCAACAGTCTTCGAGTAATTGACCTACATGCCCTTTGGACTTACCAGGGCGAAATGGATGAATTTACAGATATGGTGAATTTGGATCTCCCTTGACTTGACTCTAAGGAAATATGTACCAATACAGATGTGCGTAATTCTGCCGACAAGCTTGTTCGGGCAATTGCCTCAAGACTCTGGTTCTAGATGGTTTGTGTTGGATTGGAACATACTTGGCGCTATGAATGACTTGCTCCCAGTACACTTGAACGCTCCTTCAGCTTATATGCAAGAGCAAGAGTGTGATGAAGCTAAACATTTCCCTCATCGCCTTCGGTTGGATTGTGTTAAGTTGATGAACTTATTCATTAATTGCGTGGTTCGCAATACAAAAACTCTGAGGAGCATTGGACCTCGGTCATGCTCAAAAGTCATAACCCTTGCCCTCATAGTGAATCAGTGAGCGGTGTCTAGGTCCACATTGTCTCCAACGTTGAAGTCCTGCTTGGTGGGATGTGAGCACTCCGTGGCTGTTACTTTGGCCCAGAAGAGGATGCCCCAACTACACGTGTGCTATGTCGGTTGATACTCCGAGGGGAGGAGGAGAGGTTGGAAGAAAGCTACCGCATATTTCGCTATAAAAGTTAACATATTCTCATGCATATGTTGCTATAAAACGGACCGTGAGGATTCATTCAGTTAGTGGTGCTGAAAGGTTACGCTGCGGTTTTTGTTGTGTGTAGCCACCCTATATACACTTAATCTACCCTCTGCATATCCTGCTACTAGGCACATATGGGTGCCAACAGAGCTACAACATAGAGATATGATAGACCTTGCTATAGTGTTTGGAAAATAATGGGGCCCCGGTCCCTGAACCCTAAGCATCCATTGCCAATCCTTCTTACTTGCACCTACTACACTTGATGTCGTTTTTTGGGGGCTTTAGGTTTCTTATGTATACAGATTAAATTATCGATCATGACGCTATAGCAGTGGCCAGCCGCAGCTTCAGCCTTCGGGCCTGCCATGTTGGGAGATGGGTGTAGTAGATTATCAACTTACTAATGTGGATGAGTGCACAAGGGAATGCAAACCTATCATCTTTGTCGATGGACAAAGGCTGTAGTCCTTTGATTTGTTGCACATAGGGGGACATTCTTCCATCATCCGACTTGAGTTATTCCATCCTGAACGGTACATGATGTCCAATATGAGAAGGAGGTATTATACTTGTGGATGTTGGCGACATCAAGAAGTGTGTTTCCGGGTGGACTACGGTGTCTCCAAGCTGCACACAGTCTTCACTACTCATATCGTATTTTCGTCTGCTGTCCCACGAACTAGAAGACCTTTTGGGCGGCTGAATCTCCTGGATACTTCTTGAGGTACCCAACTTGATATATTTTATGGGAGCAACATGTAAGGTACACGTTATCCAAAAATTCCATCTTGGACGATGGAAAAGAATACCTTTTGAGAACTGCGGAGCTACACCTCCTACTCCTGCCGCAAGGCTTCACCTTTTCGTCCTCCACGCTGTCGGTGGTTCTACACTCTTGATCATGCTTGGAGACACGTCCAACAAATCTGACATCAGGTCAGGCTGTGTGGGTGAGTCACTCTAGCAGGTGTTCCCCCGTGGAGGCGGATCAGTCTCTGAGATGAAATAGCCTCAACAATCGACAACCACCCGAGATGGTGTCTATGGAATGCCCCTGAGTCTTTAAGCACATCTTACCTACATAGAGCTTTGTCTGAGCTTGCAGCAGAGTATGGTGATGCCAAAATGGTTTTGCTCCAGCTAGAATAGGTCCGATATCAGGGATGCTGGGGTCTCCAGGGAGTTCCCTCTCCATCTGTCGGTTTCAAGGATAGCCTGTTCACCATCGTGGACTGTGCGGGAGAAGAAGAGACCTAGTGGGGGAGAAGTCGGGAGTGGGACGGTCTGGAGGCCAGCCCATGATACCCTCTACCCTTCTTTCGGGCTGTCGTCTCGTCGTATTGACAATTAAGGGAAAAGAGGACCCCCCTGCTCAGACTGCTCAGTCCTCTGCGTGGTGAACTCATGCGCCTGTCATCAAGGTGTGCTATGTAGCACTGCTCTTTCCTGTTTTTATCTTTTTTCATGCTTTGGCCATATATTGTACAGCTATATACAGATCTTGAGTACATGTTTACGTGGCTATCGGAGACGGCAGAATAAAATGCATAACATGTTTGTTTAGAAGTGCGGCAAATTAATTACATGCTCTGTAATCCTAATCATTTCCTGATCTATCTACTCATGTTATGCATTCACCGACCAATTTCCTATGAGCCACATGCTTCCAGGTAATCAGCTGTCATCATTACTGTGTAGGTTTTTGGTGTGCAATACGACGACGTCTTGCTGCTGTCTATTGCTATGTTTGCTGTGCAGATTACGGTTCTACGTGGTTGCTTTTGCCTAAGGTCCTTGTGTGGTGGCTGTGTTTTTCAGAAGTGAATATCATGTGTTGCTTAGTCTATGATGCTTGGGCGGTGTGCCGTACACCCTTCAAATTCTGGTTATTTCGTGGTGGGTTTTTTATTTCATGTTCGTTGCTTGTAAATTAGGAGACGGTTGGTCTGATGTGGTCCTCCCACTGGTCCCTCGAGAAGCGAGAACCGCCTTGGTGTGGACTGTGCTGCTTGGCCAAGACTATAGAAACAGAGTTTTTGTGATTGAATTCACTCTAGATCGGGGTGCGAATTTCGGCTGTTGTAGTTATGCAGTATGGGTATCGTTTGAAATCAGCAATTCTGGGTTTTTATAGCTAGCTACAACTGGAGAGCACAAACTCAGCCCTCTAGGCGTTGGCATGAATACATGCATAGTCCTCATAACGTTTAGAAATGCGATGATTTGTGTTGCTTTCAACATCATGCACATAACTCTCTTTGTGATCGGGCGGCGGTTATATCGTTCTCGGACTTAGGGCGTTTCAACTTAATTCATAAGTATCCTTAAATGGTTCACCAAGCAAATCTGTAGTTAGGATCAAGTTATAATTCCTACGGACTACAAGACCGTGTTGTGGTACACATTACTACGAATGTTTCTAAGGCTGATCAGGGGTACAAACATAGCCTTATTGTAGAGTTAAAGTGGAAAATGTTGCATTTACCGATGTCTCAGGATCTGCTGATAATGGAGCCGGAAGTACAGTAACGGGTCGCTTGAATGCTGATTTGACTTACGAGCTATGTATTTGTAACAGATGTCCCGATTCCTGATGTTGAGAAATTCCTGCTCGCAGACCGAGTTATGTGATGAAGACATGCGAATTCTCCAGATGCGCCATGCGTGTCCGAGTGTCAGGTGGAGGGAAGGTGAAGGAGGTGTAATGGAGTAATCTCAAGGATTGCCACCCAAAAGTCAGCAGATCTGCTTTTTGATGTTTGATGAAATTCCCGAAGCTCAATGCCTCCAGACCGAGCTCGTCCCATCAATCCTCCCCCGTCCGATTCCCTTTCCGCTCCTCTTTCATGTGACGGAGGACGAGCCAGCTCAGCCATGACGTCTCAGTAAGTCGGGAGACTCGCCGTCTGCTCTCCTTTCCAGCGCTACGCCGCCGTCGAGATCACTACGTCGCCCAGGCAACCGCCCGCTCCGAATCATCCGCCTTTCCATTTGATCCCGTGCGGTTGTCCTGGCTCTTGTTCAATGTGTGTGCGGCGCTGATTGGGCACAGGAAGGCGGGCCGTGGGAGGCCTTGATCCCGGGAGTGACAGACAAGGCCGCCCCTCGGTTGTGCCCCCTTGTAAAGTCCCGCCGACCCACAGCGTGCGTATGTGCTCTGCGTGGCAAGCCATCTGCTTTCCGCAGTTTTGATGTTTTCGCTTGCAATTGTATTGAATCTTTTCGCATCTTGTTTTGTCTTTTTGTGTTTGCAAGAATACCTGCTACATGACTAGGAGCTTCGCTTTTGGCGTACATTTGCGGAGTTTAGGTACATTAACTCTGCTATTCTCGGCCTCCTCTTCCTCCTTTCCTTCTGTGTCTATTTAATCAGTCACGATTTTTGTCAAAGTTAGTTCACATTTATAAACACTTGCAGTATTTGTCGCTTTTAATATCATCAAAAATCTGGGCCATTTTTTCTTTTTGGGGACAATCATAAAATGGTCTGTCCATGAAAAACCAAACTCATTGTAATTTTTACAACCATAGGCCAACACAGTATTAGGTAGTTCTGTGGCGTCCACGCTTGCCTTCTGTATGTCTCTTTGCTTTGCTTCTCCTGAAAGAAAAATTTTTTTTCCCATTTTGCGATGTTACTATAACCGTGCTTTTTGGCACTTGAGTGTCGACGTGCGGATGACGAATACCGGTCGGATGTGGGTTGCTGATTGAAGTACTTATGTCTCTCAAAGTATATGTTGTAATTTCTATGAAAATGACCGCGCTGTTTAGTTTAATGCTGGAATGATTCTTCCGGTTGAGATAGAGACGGTCTTATTCGTGACATCCAACACTTTTAGTGCTGGGGCCACGACACACAAAATATTCCTCGCCAAATTGGATAGTGTTGGGCGGTAAGGGTTGGTGTGCAGGTTGTTTTCAGCAATAAATAATTTTTGAGAAAGTATAAAATTGCTTTACTCGGGGGGGGTGGTCAGTAGTTGAGTATGGAATAGGGAATAAGATGAAACCGGTGGCAGTGTTGTAATCAGTGGCGACAAACCAATACGAAATAACCTGCTCTAAGACCGGTCTATTTTCTTTCATTAACATCAGTACATGGCATAATCGTTATTGCTAGAAACAATTCACTGGACACAATGGCATGATTTAGCATAAATACGCTTCACAACCACTCTTTGCTAGATGACATCTATCGGATCGGTATAAGAATCACTCCGCTACGGTATATAGCTCGGAATGTATTCTACATACGAATTTGATGACAGGGCTGCCAGCATAATGGTATGGACAATACGATTTGCACAAGTTTGCTTACATTGTGCAAGTGTGTTATATTATCAAAAATAGTAATAAATTAGTCAAGTCTGACAGCAAAATTATATATTAAGTTGAGCCCATCAAACCTGAACAAACATACTGCAAGGGTCTGCACTAACACACAGGAAAGCACCTAAACCAGTGGGGGGAACGCAGGTTTGATTCTTAAGCCATTTTTTTCATGACGGGGATAATTTGTCTGGTGTGTGCATCTGAAAGCTTACGGTATATAAAACTGCTTGTGCAGATAATCGTGATTTCTAGTTTGTGACTAAACAAAAGACTGTAGTAGATTGCATGAAAGTGACTGTGAATCCGTTGCGACAATAAATAGTGGTAGTCTACCATTTTTTTGCAAATAGAAGGCCGCAAATACTAGACTTTTGAGTTGACTAATGTTGTAATGACTAACAATGGTGTTAATTCAGTACTTGAAGTTATCTTCATTTGCGATTATCAGGGACAGACATACGACACATTTGTGTTTTGATGATAATTTTGGCTAGTGGCAGTGCCTGTTCTTTGCTTTTCAGTCTGATCAAAACGTGGGTTGTTAATCTTGGGTCATTTGCTAGAACTTCACTCCATGGATGGATTATGTAAATGTGACAGTGTCTTTGGGTGAATCGGATATGAATTAATTTCTAGTTTCATAGTTTTTGGGAAAAATTTCTCCTCGCCAAGCGTGTCCTGATCATGGCGTGCGTGGGGTGTTTGATTGAGGAAGCACCTGGAGCAAAGGTCACGCATGTGATGAGATCCGGGGGTGGATTCCAGCAATTGAAGGTTGTTTTCCTAAAGCTGTACTGGCGTCGACATTTTACTAGTTTGAGTGGCTATCTAAGGAGTCGATGGTGGCTAGCACTTTTGATTTAGGCTGGAATTTACTCAGGGTGTAGAGAGACTGACTGGTTCCCATGTGCGATAACGGTCCTTGGTGGCGTGTTTTCGTGTGGTGCTCGGTTTGGTAACACTCATCTTCTCGTTTGCAACATAGGTGCTTTCAATATTTTCTATGCATTACTTTCTTTCTGAACATGAAGCGTGTTCCGTTGTCTGTTAGCCGTCTAGGGCACTGGAGTCAATAAGTCAATAATGCTTTAGGACCTCAAGATTACTCGCAAATTGTCGGAAGAACTGAATGCTGCCTATCATCGTATGTGGGAAGGACCAGTAGCCGAAACTACTACATTTGCTCAATTGCTCCTATATCCGAATGTGCCTATCGTGGAAATTGTCCAAGTATGAGGACCCGATGAGTATCGTGCCTATTAGATGTTTGGAGTATGGTCTTGTTAGGTGTAGAAACAGTTGCCGGGTGCGAAATAGTTTTGACGTCCCAATTAAGCGTATTTGTAAAGGGACGTCCAAAGGCAAAACTGGAAATTTTATTTCCATTTTCCAATGGTAGTTTTTTTGATAGTTTAGTTGTTTTGTTCTGAATATGAGATGGCCTTTTGGAGTGTCCAGCAGCAAGGCCTGGCTTTGTGAACTATCATGAGTGGAAATGGAACGAGGGAGTGCGTGTGATTTTTATGGTGGTAGGTGGCAGTCTTGAGTGTGCTTGATTTCTTATTTTGCGTATTATGTGTTGTCTCCGGTTTAGGGGGACATTTGATAATTTTTTTTCGGGTAGCATAAAGGGTGCTAAGAATGGGGGATTTGTTGTTCCTCGTCGCCTGTAATTTCACCGAAAATAGTCGAACCTATCACTATAATCTCGCGTGTGTCCTCTTGGAGGGGACACCACATCTTAGGTATCACTTTAGTAAAGCACTCTCAAAAAAATATTTTTTTTTTAATAGTGATTGATGCATCGGGAAAAGGAGGAGTAATCCGCTGAATTTTTAGAATCGGCCGTTAACAGATGTGATGGTTATGAAACTAAATCTCTTTACATTGGTGGGTGGTATTAATGATTTCACAATTGGGAGCATAAAATATTT